>JAUNZM010003026.1:0-23280 GCA_033459285.1 Clamator glandarius
TTCGAAAAGCCCCCAGACCCTTCTAGAGCCCCCCAGGATCATTCTAAAAGCCCCTAGAGCCCCCCAGTACCCTTCTAAAAGCCCCTAGACCCTAATAGAGCCCCCCAGGATCCTTCTAAATGACCCCAGACCCTTCAAGAGGCACCCAGGGCCCCTCTTAAGGAACCCCGTCCCTTCTAGAACACCCCAGGACCCTTCTAAAAGTCCCCAGACCCTTCTAGAGGACCCCAGGACGCTTCTGAAAGCCAGCAGAACATTCTAGAGTCACCCAGGACCCTTCTAAAGGCACCCAGAACCTTCTAGAGACACCCAGGACCCTTCTGAAAGCCCCCAGACCCTTCTAGAGCCACCCAGGACCTTTCTAAAAGCCCCCAGACCCTTCTAGAGCCTCCCAGGACCCTTCTAAAAGCACCCAGACTATTCTAGAGCACCCCAGGACCCTTCTAAAAACCCCCAGACCCTTCTAGAGCATCCGAGGACCCTTCTAAAATTCCCCAGACCCTTCTAGAGCACCCCAGGACAATTCTAAAAGCAACCAGACCCTTCTAGAGACCCCCCGGACCCTTCTAAAAGCCCCCAGACCCTTCTAGAGCCACCCAGGACCCTTCTAAAAGCACCCAGAACCTTCTAGAGCCCCCCAGGACCATTCTACAAGCCCCCAGACACTTCTAGAGCATCCCAGGACCCTTCTAAAAGCACCCAGACCCATCTAGAGCCTCCCAGGACCCTTCTAAAATCCCCCAGACCCTTCTAGAGACACCCAGGACCCTTCAGAAATCCCCCAGACCCTTCTAGAGCCACCCAGGACCTTTCTAAAAGCCCCCAGACCTTTCTAGAGCCTCCCAGGACCCTTCTAAAAGCACCCAGACCATTCTAGAGCACCCCAGGACCCTTCTAAAAGCCCCCAGACCCTTCTAGAGGACCCCAGGACCCTTCTGAAAGCCAGCAGAACATTCTAGAGTCACCCAGGACCCTTCTAAAGGCACCCAGACCCTTCTAGAGCCCCCCCGGACCCTTCTAAAAGCCCCCAGACCATTCTAGAGCCCCCCAGACCCTTCTAAAAGCACCCAGACCCTTCTAGAGAACCCCAGGACCCTTCTGAAAGCCCCCAGAACATTCTAGAGCTCCCCGGGACCATTCTAAAAGCACCCAGACCCTTCTAGAGCATCCGAGGACCATTCTAAAAGCACCCAGACCCTTCTAGAGGCCCCTAGGACCCTTCTAAAAGCCCCCAAAACTCTCTAGAGCCACCCAGTACTCTTCAAAAAGCCCCCAGACCCTTCTAGAGCCTCCCAGGACTCTTCTAAAAGCACCCAGACCCTTCTAGAGCCCCCCAGGACCATTCTAAAGGCCCCCAGACCTTTCTAGACCCTCCCCGGATCATTTTAAAAGCCCCCAGACCCTTCTAGAGCATCCCAGGACCCTTCTAAAAGCCCCCAGACCCATCTAGATCCTCCCAGGACCCTTCTAAAAGCGCCCAGACCCTTCTAGAGACCCCCAGGACCCTTCTGAAAGCACCCAGACCCTTCTAGAGCATACGAGGACCCTTCTAAAATTCCCCAGACCCTTCTAGAGCACCCCAGGACACTTCTAAAAGCACCCAGAACATTCTAGAGCCCCCCAGGACCCTTCTACAAGCCCCCAGACCCTTCTAGAGCATCCCAGGACCCTTCTAAAAGCACCCAGACCCATCTAGAGCCTCCCAGGACCCTTCTAAAAGCCCCCAGACCCTTCTAGAGACACCCAGGACTCTTCGAAAAGCCCCCAGACCCTTCTAGAGCCACCCAGGACCTTTCTAAAAGACCCCAGACCCTTCTAGAGCCTCCCAGGACCCTTCTAAAAGCACCCAGACCATTCTAGAGCACCCCAGGACCCTTCTAAAAGCCCCCAGACCCTTCTAGAGACACCCAGGACCGTTCTATAAGCCCCCAGACCCTTCTAAAGGACCCCAAGACCATTCTGAAAGCCAGCAGAACATTCTAGAGACACCCAGGGCCCTTCTAAAGGCACCCAGACACTTCTGGAACCCCCCAGGACCCGTCTAAAAGCCCCCAGACCCTTCTAGAGACCCCCAGGACCCTTCTGAAAGCAACCAGAACCATCTAGAGCATCCGAGGACCCTTCTAAAATTCCCCAGACCCTTCTAGAGCACCCCAGGACACTTCTAAAAGCCCGCAGACCCTTCTACAGCCCCCCCGGACCATTCTAAAAGCCCCCAGACCCTTCTAGAGCCACCCAGGACCCTTCTAAAAGCACCCAGAACCATCTAGAGCCCCCCAGGACCCTTCTAAAAGCCCCCAGACCCTTCTAGAGCACCCCAGGACCCTTCTAAAAGCCCCCAGACCCTTCTTGAGCCCCCCAGGACCCTTCTAAAAGCACCCAGACCCTTCTAGCGGCACCCAGGACCCTTCTACAAGCTGCCAGACCCTTCTAGAGCCCCCCAGGACCCTTCTAAAAGCTCCCAGACCCTTCTAGAGGCCCCCAGGACCCTTCTAAAAGCCCCCAGACCCTTCTAGAACCCCCCAGGACCATTCTACAACCCCCAGACGATTCTAGAGCCACGCAGGACCCTTCTAAAAGCACCCAGACCCTTCTAGAGGCCCCCAGGACCCGTCTAAAAGCCTCTAGACCCTTCTAGAGACCCCAGGACCTTTCTAAAATCACCAGGACCCTTCTAGAGGCTCCCCGGACCCTTATAAATGCACCCCGACCCTTTTAGAGCCTCCCAGTACCCTTCTAAAAGCAACCAGACCCTTCTAGAGAACCCCAGGACCCTTCTAAAAGCCCCCAGACCCTTCTAGAGCCCCCTAGGATCCTTCAAAAAGCACCCAGACCTTTCTAGACCGTCCCCGGATCATTCTAAAAGCCCCCAGACCCTTCTATAGCCCCCCAGGTTCATTCTAAAAGCCCCCAGACCCTTCTAGAGCCCCCTAGGACCCATCTAAAAGCACCCAGACCCTTCTAGACCCTCCCCGGATCCTTCGAAAAGACCCCAGACCCTTCTAGAGCCCCCCAGGATCATTCTAGAAGCCCACAGACCCTTCTAGAGCCCCCCAGTACCCTTCTAAAAGCCCCTAGACCCTCCTAGAGCCCCCCAGGACCCTTCTAAATGACCCCAGACCCTTCAAGAGGCACCCAGGGCCCCTCTTAAGGAACCCCGTCCCTTCTAGAACACCCCAGGACCCTTCTAAAAGTCCCCAGACCCTTCTAGAGCACCCCAGGACACTTCTAAAAGCCCCCAGACCCTTCTAGAGCCACCCCGGACCCTTCTAAAAGACCCCAGACCCTTCTAGAGGACCCCAGGACCCTTCTGAAAGCCAGCAGAACGTTCTAGAGTCACCCAGGACCCTTCAAAAGGCACCCAGACCCTTCTAGAGCCCCCCAGGACCCTTCTAAAAGAGCCCAGACCCTTCTAGAGACCCCCAGGACCATTCTGAAAGCCCCCAGAACCTTCTAGAGACACCCAGGACCTTTCTAAAAGCCTCCAGACCCTTCTAGAGACACCCAGGACCTTTCTAAAAGCCTCCAGACCCTTCTAGAGCCTCCCAGGACCCTTCTAAAAGCACCCAGACCCTTCTAGAGCATCCGAGGACCCTTCTAAAATTCCCCAGACCCTTCTAGAGCACCCCAGGACACTTCTAAAAGCCCCCAGACCCTTCTAGAGACCCCCCGGACCCTTCTAAAAGCCCCCAGACCCTTCTAGAGCCACCCAGGACCCTTCTAAAAGCACCCAGAACCTTCTAGAGCCCCCCAGGACCATTCTACAAGCCCCCAGACCCTTTTAGAGCATCCCAGGACCCTTCTAAAAGCACCCAGACCCATCTAGAGCCTCCCAGGACCCTTCTAAAATCCCCCAGACCCTTCTAGAGACACCCAGGACCCTTCTGAAATCCCCCAGACCCTTCTAGAGCCACCCAGGACCTTTCTAAAAGCCCCCAGACCGTTCTAGATCATCCCAGGACCCTTCTAAAAGCACCCAGACCATTCTAGAGCACCCCAGGACCCTTCTAAAAGACCCTAGACCCTTCTAGAGCCTCCCAGGTCCCTTCTAAAAGCACCCAGACCCTTCTAGAGCCCCCCAGGACCCTTCTGAAAGTCAGCAGAACATTCTAGAGTCACCCAGGACCCTTCTAAAAGCCAAGAGACCCTTCTAGAGCCACCCAGGACCATTCTAAAAGCCCCCAGACCATTCTAGAGACCCCCAGACCCTTCTAAAAGCCCCCAGACCCTTCTAGAGACACCCAGGACCCTTCTGAAAGCCCCCAGAACATTCTAGAGCTCCCCAGGACCATTCTAAAAGCCCCCAGACCCTTCTAGATCATCCGAGGACCCTTCTAAAAGAACCCAGACGGTTCTAGAGCATCCCAGGACCCTTCTAAAAGCCCCCAGACCCTTCTAGAGGCCCCTAGGACCCTTCTAAAAGCCCCCAGAACCCTCTAGAGCCACCCAGGACTCTTCAAAAAGCCCCCAGACCCTTCTAGAGCCTCCCAGGACCCTTCTAAAATCACCCAGACCCTTCTAGAGCCCCCCAGGACCATTCTAAAGGCCCCCAGACCTTTCTAGACCCTCCCCGGATCATTCTAAAAGCCCCCAGACCCTTCTAGAGGACCCCAGGACCCTTCTAAAAGACCCCAGACCATTCTATAGCCCCCCAGGACCCTTCTAATAGCGCCCAGACCCTTCTAGAGACCACCAGGACCCTTCTGAAAGCCCACAGAACCTTCTAGAGACCTCCAGGACCCTTCTAAAAGCACCCAGACCCTTCTAGAGCATCCGAGGACCCTTCTAAAATTCCCCAGACCCTTCTAGAGCACCCCAGGACACTTCTAAAAGCCCCCAGACCCTTCTAGAGCACCCCAGGACCCTTCTAAAAGCCCCCAGACCCTTCTTGAGCCCCACAGGACCCTTCTAAAAGCCCCCAGACCCTTCTAGCGGCAGCCAGGACCCTTCTACAAGCCCCCAGACCCTTCTAGAGCCCCCCAGGACCCTTCTAAAAGCTCCCAGACCCTTCTAGAGGCCCCCAGGACCCTTCTAAAAGCCCCCAGACCCTTCTAGAGCCCCCCCAGGACCATTCTACAAGCCCCCAGACCCTTCTAGAGCCACGCAGGACCTTTCTAAAAGCCCCCAGACCCTTCTAGACCCTCCCGGATCCTTCGAAAAGCCCCCAGACCCTTCTAGAGCCCCCCAGGATCATTCTAAAAGCCCCCAGACCCTTCTAGACCCCCCAGTACCCTTCTAAAAGCACCTAGACCCTCCTAGAGCCCCCCAGGACCCTTCTAAATGACCCCAGACCCTTCAAGAGGCACCCAGGGCCCCTCTTAAGGAACCCCGTCCCTTCTAGAACACCCCAGGACCCTTCTAAAAGAGCCCAGACCCTTCTAGAGCCCCCCATGACCCTTCTAAAAGACCCCAGACCCTTCTAGAGGACCCCAGGACCCTTCTGAAAGCCAGCAGAACATTCTAGAGTCACCCAGGACCCTTCTAAAGGCACCCAGACCCTTCTAGAGCCCCCCAGGACCCTTCTAAAAGAGCCCAGACCCTTCTAGAGACTCCCAGGACCCTTCTGAAAGCCCCCAGAACATTCTAGAGCCTTCCAGGACCCTTCTAAAAGCCCCCAGACCCTTCTAGAGAATCCGAGGACCCTTCTAAAATTCCCCAGACATTTCTAGAGCACCCCAGGACACTTCTAAAAGCCCCCAGACCCTTCTAGAGCCCCACTGGACCCTTCTAAATGCCCCCAGACCCTTCTAGAGCCACCCAGGACCCTTCTAAAAGCACCCAGAACCTTCTAGAGCCCCCCAGGACCCATCTACTAGCCCCCAGACCCTTCTAGAGCATCCCAGGACCCTTCTAAAAGCCCCCAGACCCATCTAGATCATCCCAGGACCCTTCTAAAATCCCCCGACCCTTCTAGAGCCTCCCAGGACCCTTCTAAAAGCCCCCAGACCATTCTAGAGCACCCCAGGACCCTTCTAAAACCCCCCAGACCATTCTAGAGCCACCCAGGACCTTTCTAAAAGCCCCCAGACCCTTCTAGAGGACCCCAGGACCCTTCTGAAAGCCAGCAGAACATTCTAGAGTCACCCAGGACCATTCTAAAGGCACCCAGACCCTTCTAGAGCCCCCCAGGACCCTTCTAAAAGCCCCCAGACCCTTCTAGAGACTCCCAGGACCCTTCTGAAATCCCCCAGAACCTTCTAGAGCCCTCCAGGACCCTTCTAAAAGCCCCCAGACCCTTCTAGAGCCCCCCCGGACCCTTCTAAAAGCCCCCAGACCCTTCTAGAGGCCCCTAGGACCCTTCTAAAACCCCCCAGAACACTCTAGAGCCACCCAGGACTCTTCTAAAAGCACCCAGACCATTCTAGAACCTCCCAGGACCCTTCTAAAAGCACCCAGACACTTCTAGAGCACCCCAATACCATTCTAAAGGCCCCCAGACCTTTCTAGACCCTCCCCGGATCATTCTAAAATACCCCAGACCCTTCAAGAGCCCCCCAGGATCATTCTAAAAGCCCCCAGACCCTTCTAGAGCCCCCTAGGACCCATCTGAAAGCACCCTGACCCTTCAAGAGGCCCCTAGGACCCTTCTAAAATACCCCAGACCCTTCTAGACCCTCCCCGGATCCTTCGAAAAGACCCCAGACCCTTCTAGAGCCCCCCAGGATCATTCTAAAAGCCCCCAGACCCTTCTAGAGGCCCCCAGGAACCTTCTAAAAGCCCCCAGACCATTCTAGAGCCCCCCAGGACCCTTCTAAAGGCCCCCAGACCCTTCTAGACCCTCCCCGGATCATTCTAAAAGCCCCCAGATTCTTCTAGAGCCTCCCAGGACCCTTCTAATAGCCCCCCGACGTTTCTAGACCCTCCCCGGATCCTTCGAAAAGACCCCAGACCCTTCTAGAGCCCCCCAGGATCATTCTAAAAGCCCCCAGACCCTTCTAGAGGCACCTAGGACCCTTCTAAAACCCCCCAGAACACTCTAGAGCCACCCAGGACTCTTCTAAAAGCCCCCAGACACTTCTAGAGCACCCCAATACCATTCTAAAGGCCCCCAGACCTTTCTAGACCCTCCCCGGATCATTCTAAAAGCCCCCAGACCCTTCTAGAGCCCCCCAGGACCCTTCTATATGTCCCCAGACCCTTCTAGAGAACCCCAGGAACCTTCTAAAAGACCCCAGACCCTTCTAGAGCCTCCCAGGAGCCTTCTAAAAGCCCCCAGACCCTTCTAGAGCCCCCCAGGACCCTTCTGAAAGGCCGCAGACACTTCTAGAAGCCCCCAGGATACTTCTAAATGCCCCCAGACCCTTCTAGAGAACCCCGGGACCATTCTAAAAGACCCCAGACCCTTCTAGAGCTCCCCAGGACCCTTCTAAACGCCCCCAGAACCTTCTAGACCCTTCCCGGATCATTCTAAAAGACCCCAGACCCTTCTAGATACCCCCAGGACCCTTCTAAAAGCACTCAGACCCTTCTAGAGGCCCCCAGGACCCTTCTAAAAGCACCCAGAACCTTCTAGAGCCTCCCAGGACCATTCTAAAAGCACCCAGACCCTTCTAGACCCCCCCAGGACCCTTCTAAAAGCACCCAGACCCTTCTAGAGCCCCCCAGGACCCTTCTGAAAGGCCGCAGACACTTCTAGACACTCAACGGATCCTTCTAAAAGATCCCAGACATTTCTAGAGACAACCAGGAGCATTCTAAAAGCACCCAGACCCTTCTAGAGCAACCCTGGACCCCTCTAAAAGCTCCCAGACCCTTCTAGAGCCCCCCAGGCCTCCTCTTAAGGCACCCCGTCCCTTCTAGAGCACCCCAGGACCCTTCTAAAAGCAACCAGACCCTTCTAGAGCCCCCCAGGACCCTTCTAAAAGCCCTCAGACCATTCTAGAGGCCCCCAGGACCTTTCTAAAAGACCCCAGACCCTTCTAGAGCCCCCCAGTACCCTTCTAAATGCACCCAGACCCTTCTAGAGACCCCCAGGACCTTTCTAAAAGCCCCCAGACCCTTCTAGAGACCCACAGGATTTTTCTGACATTCCCCACAACATTATAGAGTCCCCCAGGGCCCTTCTAAAGGACCCAGACCCTTCTAGAGCATCCCAGGCCCCATCTAAAAGAACTCAGACCCTTCTACATCCTCCCAGGACCCCTCTAAAAGCACCCAGACCAATCTAGAGCCCCCCAGGACCATTCTAAAGGCCCCCAGACCCTTCTAGACCCTCCCCGGATCATTCTAAAAGCCCCAGACCCTTCTAGAGCCTCCCAGGTCCCTTGTAAAAGCCCCCAGACCCTTCTAGAGCCACCCAGGACGCTTCTAAAAGCCCCCAGACCCTTCTAGATCCTCCCAGGATCCTTCTAAAAGCCCCCAGACCCTTCTAGAGCCCCCCAGGACACTTATAAAAGCACCCAGACTTTTCTAGAGCCTCCCAGGACCTTTCTACAAGCAACCAGACCCTTCTAGAGCCCACAAGGACCCTTCTAAAAGCACCCAGACCCTTCTAGAGCCCCCCAGGACCCTTCTAAAAGCCTCCAGAACCTTCTAGAGCCCCCCAAGACCCTTCTAAAAGCCCCCAGACCCTTCTAGACCACCCCCGGACCCCTCTAATAGATCCCAGACCCTTCTAGAGGCCACCAGGATACTTCTAAATGCCCCCAGACCCTTCTAGAGGACCCCGGGACCCTTCTAAAAGCTCCCAGACCATTCTAGAGCCCCCCGGACCCTTCTAAAAGTACCCAGAACCTTCTAGAGCCTCGAGGACCATTCTAAAAGCCCCCAGACCATTCTAGAACCCCCAGGACCCTTCTAAAAGCCCCCAGACCCCTCTAGAGCCCCCCAGGACCCTTCTGAAAGGCCACAGACACTTCTAGACACTCCCCGGATCCTTCTAAAAGACCCCAGACATTTCTAGAGACACCCAGGAGCATTCTAAAAGCCCCCAGACCATTCTAGAGCACCCCAGGACCCTTCTAAAAGCCCCCAGACACATCTAGAGCCCCCCAGGCCTCCTTTTAAGGCACCCCGTCCCGTCTAGAGCACCCCAGGACCCGTCTAATAGCCCCCGGACCTTTCTAAAAGCCTCCAGACTCTTCTAGAGGCCCCCTGTAACTTTCTGAAAGCACCCAGAACCTTCTAGAGCCCCCCAGGACCCTTCTAAAAGCACCCAGACCCTTCTAGAGCATCCCAGGACCATTCTAAAAGCCCCCAGACCCTTCTAGAGCCTCCCAGGACCCTTCTAAAAGCACCCAGACTCTTCTAGAGACCCCCAGGACCCTTCTAAAAGCCCCCAGACCCTTCTAGAGCCACCCAGGACCCTTCTAAAAGCCCCCAGACCCTTCTAGAGCAACCCAGGACCCTTCTAAAAGCACCCAGACCATTCTAGAGCACCCCAGGACACTTCTAAAAGCCCCCAGACCCTTCTAGAGCCTACCAGGACCTTTCTACAAGCCCCCAGACCCTTCTAGAGCCCCCAAGGACCCTTCTAAAAGCACCCAGACCCTTCTAGAGGCCCCCAGGAACCTTCTAAAAGCACCCAGACCATTCTAAAGCCCCCCAGGACCATTCTACAAGCCCCCAGACCCTTCTAGAGCCCCCCAGGACCCTTCTACAAGCCCCCAGACCATTCTAGAGCACCGCAGGACCCTTCTAAAAGCCCCCAGACCCTTCTAGAGCCTACCAGGACCTTTCTACATGCACCCAGACCCTTCTAGAGCCCCCAAGGACCCTTCTAAAAGCCCCCAGACCCTTCTAGAGGACCCCAGGACCCTTCTAAAAGCCCCCAGACCCTTCTAAAGCCCGCCAGGACCATTCTACAAGCACCCAGACCCTTCTAGAGCCCCCCAGAACCCTTCTACAAGCCCCCAGACCATTCTAGATTCACCCAGGACCCTTCTAAAAGCCCCCAGACCCATCTAGAGGCCCCCAGGACTCGTCTAAAAGCCTCTAGACCCTTCTAGAGCCCCCCAGGACCTTTCTAAAAGCACCCAGACCCTTCTAGAGGCTACCCGGTCCCTTATAAAAGCACCCAGACCCTTCTAGAGCCTCCCAGGACCCTTCTAAAAGCCCCCAGACCCTTCTAGAGACCCCCAGGACTCTTCTAAAAGCCCCCAGACCCTTCTAGACCGTCCCCGGATCATTCTAAAAGCCCCCAGACCCTTCTAGAGCACCCCAGGACCCTTGTAAAAGCCCCCTGACACTTCTAGTGCCCCCTATGACCCATCTAAAAGCCCCCAGACCCTTCTAGAGGCCCCCAGGACCCTTCTAAAAGCCTCCAGACTCTTCTAGACCCTCCCCGGATCCCTCTAAAAAACCCCAGACCATTCTAGAGCCTCCCAGGACCATTCTAAAGCCCTCAGACCCTTCTAGAGGCCCCCAGGACCCTTCTAAAAGACCCCAGACACTTCTAGAGCCCCCCAGGACCCATCTAAAAGCCTACAGACCCTTCTAGAGCTCCCCAGAACCCTTCTAAAAGCCCCCAGACCCTTCTAGAGCTCCCCAAGACCCTTCTAAACCCCCCCTGACCATTCTAGAGACACCCATAACCCTTCTGAAAGCCTCCAGAACCTTCTAGATCCCCCCAGGACCCTTCTAAAAGCCCCCAGACCCTTCTAGAGCCCCCCAGGACCCTTCTAAAAGCACCCAGACCCTTCTAGAGACACCCAGGACCCTTCTAAATGCCCCCAGACCCTTCTAGGTAAGCCAGGACCCTTCTAAAAGCAACCAGAACCTTCTAGAGCCACCCAGGACCATTCTAAAAGCCCCCAAACCCTTCTAGAGCCTCCCCGGACCCTTCTAAAAGCACCCAGACCCCTCTAGAGCCCCCCAGGACCCTTCTGAAAGGCCGCAGACACTTCTAGACACTCCCGGGATCCTTCTAAAAGACCCCAGACATTTCTAGAGACACCCAGGAGCATTCTAAAAGCCCCCAGACCATTCTAGAGCACCCCAGGACCCTTCTAAAAGCCCCCAGACACTTCTAGAGCCCCCCAGGCCTCCTTTTAAGGCACCCCGTCCCGTCTAGAGCACCCCAGGACCCGTCTAATAGCCCCCGGACCCTTCTAAAAGCCTCCAGACTCTTCTAGAGGCCCCCTGTAACTTTCTGAAAGCACCCAAAACCTTCTAGAGCCCCCCAGGACCCTTCTAAAAGCACCCAGACCATTCTAGAGCATCCCAGGACCATTCTAAAAGCCCCCAGACCCTTCTAGAGCCTCCCAGGACCCTTCTAAAAGCACCCAGACTCTTCTAGAGACCCCCAGGACCCTTCTAAAAGCCCCCAGACCCTTCTAGAGACACCCAGGACCCTTCTAAAAGCCCCCAGACCCTTCTAGAGCCTCCCAGGACGCTTCTAAAAGCACCCAGACCATTCTAGAGCACCCCAGGACACTTCTAAAAGCCCCCAGACCCTTCTAGAGCCTACCAGGACCTTTCTACAAGCCCCCAGACCCTTCTAGAGCCCCCAAGGACCCTTCTAAAAGCACCCAGACCCTTCTAGAGGCCCCCAGGAACATTCTAAAAGCCCCCAGACCCTTCTAAAGCCCCCCAGGACCATTCTACAAGCCCCCAGACCCTTCTAGAGCCCCCCAGGACCCTTGTACAAGCCCCCAGACCATTCTAGATTCATCCAGGACCCTTCTAAAAGCCCCCAGACCCATCTAGAGGCCCCCAGGACTCGTCTAAAAGCCTCTAGACCCTTCTAGAGCCCCCCAGGACCTTTCTAAAAGCACCCAGACCCTTCTAGAGGCTCCCCGGTAGCTTTTAAAAGCACCCAGACCCTTCTAGAGCTTCCCAGGACCCTTCTAAAAGCCCCCAGACCCTTCTAGAGACCCCCAGGACTCTTCTAAAAGCCCCCAGACCCTTCTAGACCGTCCCCGGATCATTCTAAAAGCCACCAGACCCTTCTAGAGAACCCCAGGACCCTTCTAAAAGACCCCTGACACTTCTAGTGCCCCCTATGACCCATCTAAAAGCCCCCAGACCCTTCTAGAGGCCCCCAGGACCCTTCTAAAAGCCCCCAGACCCTTCTAGACCGTCCCCGGATCCTTATAAAAAACCCCAGACCATTCTAGATCCTCCCAGGACCATTCTAAAGCCCTCAGACCCTTCTGGAGGCCCCCAGGACCCTTCTAAAAGACCCCAGACACTTCTAGAGCCCCCCAGGACCCTTCTAAAACCCTACAGACCCTTCTAGAGCTCCCCAGGACCCTTCTAAAAGCCCCCAGACCCTTCTAGAGCTCCCCAGGACCCATCTAAACCACCCCAGACCATTCTAGAGACACCCATAACCCTTCTGAAAGCCTCCAGAACCTTCTAGATCGCCCAGGACCCTTCTAAAAGCCCCCAGACCCTTCTAGAGCCCCCCAGGACCCTTCTAAAAGCACCCAGACCCTTCTAGAGACACCCAGGACCCTTCTAAAAGACCCCAGACCCTTCTAGAGCCTCCCAGGACCCTTCTAAAAGCCCCCAGACTCTTCTAGAGACCCCCAGGACCCTTCTAAAAGCCCCCAGAACCTTCTAGAGCCACCCAGGAAGCTTCTAAAAGCCCCCAGACCCTTCTAGAGCCTCCCAGGACGCTTCTAAAAGCACCCAGACCATTCTAGAGCACCGCAGGACCCTTCTAAAAGCCCCCAGACCCTTCTAGAGCCTACCAGGACCTTTCTACATGCACCCAGACCCTTCTAGAGCCCCCAAGGACCCTTCTAAAAGCCCCCAGACCCTTCTAGAGGACCCCAGGACCCTTCTAAAAGCCCCCAGACCCTTCTAAAGCCCCCCAGGACCATTCTACAAGCACCCAGACCCTTCTAGAGCCCCCCAGGACCCTTCTACAAGCCCCCAGACCATTCTAGATTCACCCAGGACCCTTCTAAAAGCCCCCAGACCCATCTAGAGGCCCCCAGGACTCGTCTAAAAGCCTCTAGACCCTTCTAGAGCCCCCCAGGACCTTTCTAAAAGCACCCAGACCCTTCTAGAGGCTCCCCGGTCCCTTATAAAAGCACCCAGACCCTTCTAGAGCCTCCCAGGACCCTTCTAAAAGCCCCCAGACCCTTCTAGAGACACCCAGGACTCTTCTAAAAGCCCCCAGACCCTTCTAGACCGTCCCCGGATCATTCTAAAAGCCCCCAGACCCTTCTAGAGCACCCCAGGACCCTTCTAAAAGCCCCCTGACACTTCTAGTGCCCCCTATGACCCATCTAAAAGCCCCCAGACCCTTCTAGAGGCCCCCAGGACCCTTCTAAAAGCCTCCAGACCCTTCTAGACCCTCCCCGGATCCTTCTAAAAAACCCCAGACCATTCTAGAGCCTCCCAGGACCATTCTAAAGCCCTCAGACCCTTCTAGAGGCCCCCAGGACCCTTCTAAAAGACCCCAGACACTTCTAGAGCCCCCCAGGACCCTTCTAAAAGCCTACAGACCCTTCTAGAGCTCCCCAGGACCCTTCTAAAAGCCCCCAGACCCTTCTAGATCTCCCCAGGACCCTTCTAAACCCCCCCTGACCATTCTAGAGACACCCATAACCCTTCTGAAAGCCTCCAGAACCTTCTAGATCCCCCCAGGACCCTTCTAAAAGCCCCCAGACCCTTCTAGAGCCACCCAGGACCCTTCTAAAAGCCCCCAGACCCTTCTAGAGCCTCCCAGGACGCTTCTAAAAGCACCCAGACCATTCTAGAGCACCGCAGGACCCTTCTAAAAGCCCCCAGACCCTTCTAGAGCCTACCAGGACCTTTCTACAAGCCCCCAGACCCTTCTAGAGCCCCCAAGGACCCTTCTAAAAGCACCCAGACCCTTCTAGAGACCCCCAGGACCCTTCTAAAAGCCCCCAGACCCTTCTAGAGCCACCCAGGACCCTTCTAAAAGCCCCCAGACCCTTCTAGAGCAACCCAGGACCCTTCTAAAAGCACCCAGACCATTCTAGAGCACCCCAGGACACTTCTAAAAGCCCCCAGACCCTTCTAGAGCCTACCAGGACCTTTCTACAAGCCCCCAGACCCTTCTAGAGCCCCCAAGGACCCTTCTAAAAGCACCCAGACCCTTCTAGAGGCCCC
Organism: Clamator glandarius; assembly: GCA_033459285.1. Taxonomy (NCBI): domain Eukaryota; kingdom Metazoa; phylum Chordata; class Aves; order Cuculiformes; family Cuculidae; genus Clamator; species Clamator glandarius. The sequence continues at coordinate 14,029 of JAUNZM010003026.1, forward strand.
CAGGAACCTTCTAAAAGCACCCAGACCATTCTAAAGCCCCCCAGGACCATTCTACAAGCCCCCAGACCCTTCTAGAGCCCCCCAGGACCCTTCTACAAGCCCCCAGACCATTCTAGAGCACCGCAGGACCCTTCTAAAAGCCCCCAGACCCTTCTAGAGCCTACCAGGACCTTTCTACATGCACCCAGACCCTTCTAGAGCCCCCAAGGACCCTTCTAAAAGCCCCCAGACCCTTCTAAAGCCCGCCAGGACCATTCTACAAGCACCCAGACCCTTCTAGAGCCCCCCAGAACCCTTCTACAAGCCCCCAGACCATTCTAGATTCACCCAGGACCCTTCTAAAAGCCCCCAGACCCATCTAGAGGCCCCCAGGACTCGTCTAAAAGCCTCTAGACCCTTCTAGAGCCCCCCAGGCCTCCTTTTAAGGCACCCCGTCCCGTCTAGAGCACCCCAGGACCCGTCTAATAGCCCCCGGACCCTTCTAAAAGCCTCCAGACTCTTCTAGAGGCCCCCTGTAACTTTCTGAAAGCACCCAAAACCTTCTAGAGCCCCCCAGGACCCTTCTAAAAGCACCCAGACCATTCTAGAGCATCCCAGGACCATTCTAAAAGCCCCCAGACCCTTCTAGAGCCTCCCAGGACCCTTCTAAAAGCACCCAGACTCTTCTAGAGACCCCCAGGACCCTTCTAAAAGCCCCCAGACCCTTCTAGAGACACCCAGGACCCTTCTAAAAGCCCCCAGACCCTTCTAGAGCCTCCCAGGACGCTTCTAAAAGCACCCAGACCATTCTAGAGCACCCCAGGACACTTCTAAAAGCCCCCAGACCCTTCTAGAGCCTACCAGGACCTTTCTACAAGACCCCAGACCCTTCTAGAGCCCCCAAGGACCCTTCTAAAAGCACCCAGACCCTTCTAGAGGCTACCCGGTCCCTTATAAAAGCACCCAGACCCTTCTAGAGCCTCCCAGGACCCTTCTAAAAGCCCCCAGACCCTTCTAGAGACCCCCAGGACTCTTCTAAAAGCCCCCAGACCCTTCTAGACCGTCCCCGGATCATTCTAAAAGCCCCCAGACCCTTCTAGAGCACCCCAGGACCCTTGTAAAAGCCCCCTGACACTTCTAGTGCCCCCTATGACCCATCTAAAAGCCCCCAGACCCTTCTAGAGGCCCCCAGGACCCTTCTAAAAGCCTCCAGACTCTTCTAGACCCTCCCCGGATCCCTCTAAAAAACCCCAGACCATTCTAGAGCCTCCCAGGACCATTCTAAAGCCCTCAGACCCTTCTAGAGGCCCCCAGGACCCTTCTAAAAGACCCCAGACACTTCTAGAGCCCCCCAGGACCCATCTAAAAGCCTACAGACCCTTCTAGAGCTCCCCAGAACCCTTCTAAAAGCCCCCAGACCCTTCTAGAGCTCCCCAAGACCCTTCTAAACCCCCCCTGACCATTCTAGAGACACCCATAACCCTTCTGAAAGCCTCCAGAACCTTCTAGATCCCCCCAGGACCCTTCTAAAAGCCCCCAGACCCTTCTAGAGCCCCCCAGGACCCTTCTAAAAGCACCCAGACCCTTCTAGAGACACCCAGGACCCTTCTAAATGCCCCCAGACCCTTCTAGGTAAGCCAGGACCCTTCTAAAAGCAACCAGAACCTTCTAGAGCCACCCAGGACCATTCTAAAAGCCCCCAAACCCTTCTAGAGCCTCCCCGGACCCTTCTAAAAGCACCCAGACCCCTCTAGAGCCCCCCAGGACCCTTCTGAAAGGCCGCAGACACTTCTAGACACTCCCGGGATCCTTCTAAAAGACCCCAGACATTTCTAGAGACACCCAGGAGCATTCTAAAAGCCCCCAGACCATTCTAGAGCACCCCAGGACCCTTCTAAAAGCCCCCAGACACTTCTAGAGCCCCCCAGGCCTCCTTTTAAGGCACCCCGTCCCGTCTAGAGCACCCCAGGACCCGTCTAATAGCCCCCGGACCCTTCTAAAAGCCTACAGACTCTTCTAGAGGCCCCCTGTAACTTTCTGAAAGCACCCAAAACCTTCTAGAGCCCCCCAGGACCCTTCTAAAAGCACCCAGACCATTCTAGAGCATCCCAGGACCATTCTAAAAGCCCCCAGACCCTTCTAGAGCCTCCCAGGACCCTTCTAAAAGCACCCAGACTCTTCTAGAGACCCCCAGGACCCTTCTAAAAGCCCCCAGACCCTTCTAGAGACACCCAGGACCCTTCTAAAAGCCCCCAGACCCTTCTAGAGCCTCCCAGGACGCTTCTAAAAGCACCCAGACCATTCTAGAGCACCCCAGGACACTTCTAAAAGCCCCCAGACCCTTCTAGAGCCTACCAGGACCTTTCTACAAGCCCCCAGACCCTTCTAGAGCCCCCAAGGACCCTTCTAAAAGCACCCAGACCCTTCTAGAGGCCCCCAGGAACATTCTAAAAGCCCCCAGACCCTTCTAAAGCCCCCCAGGACCATTCTACAAGCCCCCAGACCCTTCTAGAGCCCCCCAGGACCCTTGTACAAGCCCCCAGACCATTCTAGATTCATCCAGGACCCTTCTAAAAGCCCCCAGACCCATCTAGAGGCCCCCAGGACTCGTCTAAAAGCCTCTAGACCCTTCTAGAGCCCCCCAGGACCTTTCTAAAAGCACCCAGACCCTTCTAGAGGCTCCCCGGTAGCTTTTAAAAGCACCCAGACCCTTCTAGAGCTTCCCAGGACCCTTCTAAAAGCCCCCAGACCCTTCTAGAGACCCCCAGGACTCTTCTAAAAGCCCCCAGACCCTTCTAGACCGTCCCCGGATCATTCTAAAAGCCACCAGACCCTTCTAGAGAACCCCAGGACCCTTCTAAAAGACCCCTGACACTTCTAGTGCCCCCTATGACCCATCTAAAAGCCCCCAGACCCTTCTAGAGGCCCCCAGGACCCTTCTAAAAGCCCCCAGACCCTTCTAGACCGTCCCCGGATCCTTATAAAAAACCCCAGACCATTCTAGATCCTCCCAGGACCATTCTAAAGCCCTCAGACCCTTCTGGAGGCCCCCAGGACCCTTCTAAAAGACCCCAGACACTTCTAGAGCCCCCCAGGACCCTTCTAAAACCCTACAGACCCTTCTAGAGCTCCCCAGGACCCTTCTAAAAGCCCCCAGACCCTTCTAGAGCTCCCCAGGACCCATCTAAACCACCCCAGACCATTCTAGAGACACCCATAACCCTTCTGAAAGCCTCCAGAACCTTCTAGATCCCCCCAGGACCCTTCTAAAAGCCCCCAGACCCTTCTAGAGCCCCCCAGGACCCTTCTAAAAGCACCCAGACCCTTCTAGAGACACCCAGGACCCTTCTAAAAGACCCCAGACCCTTCTAGAGCCTCCCAGGACCCTTCTAAAAGCCCCCAGACTCTTCTAGAGACCCCCAGGACCCTTCTAAAAGCCCCCAGAACCTTCTAGAGCCACCCAGGAAGCTTCTAAAAGCCCCCAGACCCTTCTAGAGCCTCCCAGGACGCTTCTAAAAGCACCCAGACCATTCTAGAGCACCGCAGGACCCTTCTAAAAGCCCCCAGACCCTTCTAGAGCCTACCAGGACCTTTCTACATGCACCCAGACCCTTCTAGAGCCCCCAAGGACCCTTCTAAAAGCCCCCAGACCCTTCTAGAGGACCCCAGGACCCTTCTAAAAGCCCCCAGACCCTTCTAAAGCCCCCCAGGACCATTCTACAAGCACCCAGACCCTTCTAGAGCCCCCCAGGACCCTTCTACAAGCCCCCAGACCATTCTAGATTCACCCAGGACCCTTCTAAAAGCCCCCAGACCCATCTAGAGGCCCCCAGGACTCGTCTAAAAGCCTCTAGACCCTTCTAGAGCCCCCCAGGACCTTTCTAAAAGCACCCAGACCCTTCTAGAGGCTCCCCGGTCCCTTATAAAAGCACCCAGACCCTTCTAGAGCCTCCCAGGACCCTTCTAAAAGCCCCCAGACCCTTCTAGAGACCCCCAGGACTCTTCTAAAAGCCCCCAGACCCTTCTAGACCGTCCCCGGATCATTCTAAAAGCCCCCAGACCCTTCTAGAGCACCCCAGGACCCTTCTAAAAGCCCCCTGACACTTCTAGTGCCCCCTATGACCCATCTAAAAGCCCCCAGACCCTTCTAGAGGCCCCCAGGACCCTTCTAAAAGCCTCCAGACCCTTCTAGACCCTCCCCGGATCCTTCTAAAAAACCCCAGACCATTCTAGAGCCTCCCAGGACCATTCTAAAGCCCTCAGACCCTTCTAGAGGCCCCCAGGACCCTTCTAAAAGACCCCAGACACTTCTAGAGCCCCCCAGGACCCTTCTAAAAGCCTACAGACCCTTCTAGAGCTCCCCAGGACCCTTCTAAAAGCCCCCAGACCCTTCTAGATCTCCCCAGGACCCTTCTAAACCCCCCCTGACCATTCTAGAGACACCCATAACCCTTCTGAAAGCCTCCAGAACCTTCTAGATCCCCCCAGGACCCTTCTAAAAGCCCCCAGACCCTTCTAGAGCCACCCAGGACCCTTCTAAAAGCCCCCAGACCCTTCTAGAGCCTCCCAGGACGCTTCTAAAAGCACCCAGACCATTCTAGAGCACCGCAGGACCCTTCTAAAAGCCCCCAGACCCTTCTAGAGCCTACCAGGACCTTTCTACATGCACCCAGACCCTTCTAGAGCCCCCAAGGACCCTTCTGAAAGCCCCCAGACCCTTCTAGAGGACCCCAGGACTCTTCTAAAAGCCCCCAGACCCTTCTAAAGCCCCCCAGGACCATTCTACAAGCACCCAGACCCTTCTAGAGCCCCCCAGGACCCTTCTACAAGCCCCCAGACCATTCTAGATTCACCCAGGACCCTTCTAAAAGCCCCCAGACCCATCTAGAGGCCCCCAGGACTCGTCTAAAAGCCTCTAGACCCTTCTAGAGCCCCCCAGGACCTTTCTAAAAGCACCCAGACCCTTCTAGAGGCTCCCCGGTCCCTTATAAAAGCACCCAGACCCTTCTAGAGCCTCCCAGGACCCTTCTAAAAGCCCCCAGACCCTTCTAGAGACCCCCAGGACTCTTCTAAAAGCCCCCAGACCCTTCTAGACCGTCCCCGGATCATTCTAAAAGCCCCCAGACCCTTCTAGAGCACCCCAGGACCCTTCTAAAAGCCCCCTGACCCTTCTAGAGAGCCCCAGGACCATTCTAAAGGCCCCCAGACTATTCTAGACCCTCCCCGGATCATTCTAAAAGCCCCCAGACCCTTCTAGAGACCCCCAGGACCCTTCTAAAGGCCCCCAGACCCTTCTAGAGGACCCCAGGACCCTTCTAAAAGCCTCCAGACCCTTCTAGACCCTCCCCGGATCCTTCTAAAAAACCCCAGACCATTCTAGAGCCTCCCAGGACCATTCTAAAGCCCTCAGACCCTTCTAGAGGCCCCCAGGACCCTTCTAAAAGACCCCAGACACTTCTAGAGCCCCCCAGGACCCTTCTAAAAGCCTACAGACCCTTCTAGAGCTCCCCAGGACCCTTCTAAAAGCCCCCAGACCCTTCTAGATCTCCCCAGGACCCTTCTAAACCCCCCCTGACCATTCTAGAGACACCCATAACCCTTCTGAAAGCCTCCAGAACCTTCTAGATCCCCCCAGGACCCTTCTAAAAGCCCCCAGACCCTTCTAGAGCCCCCCAGGACCCTTCTAAAAGCACCCAGACCCTTCTAGAGACACCCAGGACCCTTCTAAATGCCCCCAGACCCTTCTAGATAAGCCAGGACCCTTCTAAAAGCAACCAGAACCTTCTAGAGCCACCCAGGACCATTCTAAAAGCCCCCAAACCCTTCTAGAGCCTCCCAGGACCCTTCTAAAAGCACCCAGACCCTTCTAGAGAGCCCCAGGACCATTCTAAAGGCCCCCAGACTATTCTAGACCCTCCCCGGATCATTCTAAAAGCCCCCAGACCCTTCTAGAGACCCCCAGGACCCTTCTAAAGGCCCCCAGACCCTTCTAGACCCTCCCCGGATCATTCTAAAAGCACCCTGACCCTTCTAGAGTCTCGCAGGACCCCTCCAAAAGCCCCCAGACCCTTCTAGAGCCTCGCAGGACCCCTCTAAAAGCTTCCAGACCCTTCTAGAGGCCCCCATGACCCTTCTAAAAGTCCCCAGACCCTTCTAGAGCCTCCCAGGACCCTTCTAAAAGCCCCCAGACCCGTCCAGATCACCCCCGGACCCCTCTGATATATCCCACACCATTCTAGAGGCCACCAGGATACTTTCAAAAGCCCCAAGACCCTTCTAGAGAACCCCAGGACCCTTCTAAAAGCCCCCAGACCATTCTAGAGCCCCCCAGGGCCCTTCTAAAAGCCCCGAGACCCTTCTAGGAGAGACGGGGGTCCTTAAGAGGGGCCTTGGGGTCCTCTAGAAGGGTCTGGGGGCTTATAGAAGTGTCCTGGCGGGCTCTCGAAGGGTCTGGGTTCTTTGAGAAGGGTCTTTGGGTGGCTCTAGAAGGGTCTGGGGTCTTTTAGAAGGGTCCCGGGAGGCTGTAGAAGGGTCTGGGGGCTTTTAGAATTGTCCTGCTTGTCTCTAGAAGGGTCTGGGTCCTGTTAGAAGGGTCCTTGGGGGCTCTAGAAGGGTCTGAGTATCATTAGAGGGGCCTTGGAGGCATCTAGAATGGTCTGGGGGATATTAGAAGGGTCCTGGAGAGCTCTAGAAGGGTCTTGGGGCTTTTAGAAGGGTCCTGGGAGACTATAGAAGGGTCTGGGGGCTTTTAGATGGGTCCTGCGGGTCTCTAGAAGGGTCTAGGTGCTTTTAGAAGTGTCCTGGGGGGCTTTAGAAGGGTCCGGGGGGTTTTAGGATAGTCCTGATGGGCTCTAGAAAGGTGTGAGGGCTTTTAGAAGGTTCCTGGGGGCATCTAGAAGGCTCTGGGGGCTTTTAGAAGGGTCCTGGGGGCCTCTAGAATTGTCTGAGGGATTTTAGAAGGGTCCTGGGAGGCTCTAGAAGGGTCTGGGTGCTTTTAGAATGATCCAGGGAGGGTCTAGAAGGGTCTGGGGGCTTTTAGAAGGGTCCTGTGGGGCTCTAGAAGGGTCAGGGAGCTTTTAGAAGGGGCCTAGGGGGCTCTAGAAGGGTCTGGGGGATTTTAGAAGGGTCCTAAGGGGCTCTAGAAGGGTCTGGGGGATTTTAGAAGGGTCCTGGGTAGCTCTAGAAGGGTCTGGGGGCTTTAAGAAGGGTCCTGGGGGGCTGTAGAAGGGTCTGGAGTCTTTTAGAAGGGTTCTGGGGGGTTCTAGAAGGGTCTGGGGGTTTTCAGAAGGGTCCTGGGGGGCTCTAGAAGGGTCTGGAGTCTTTTAGAATTGTCCTGGGAGGATCCAGATGGGTCTGGGTGCTTTTAGAAGGATCCGGAGAGGGTCTAGAAGGGTCTGGGTGCTTTTAGAAGGGTCCTGGGGGGCTCTACAAATGTCTGGAGGCTTTTAGAAGGGTCCAGGGGGCCTCTAGAAGGGTCTGGGGGCTTTTAGAAGAGTCCTGGGGGCCTCTAGAAGGGTCTGGCGGCTTTTAGAAGAGTCCTGGGGCTTCTAGAAGGGTCTGGGGGCTTTTAGAAGGGTCCTGGGGGGGTCTAGAAGGGTCTGGAGGCTTTTAGAAGGTTCCGGTGTGGCTCTCGAATGGTGTGGGGGCTTTTAGAAGGGTCCTGGGGGCATCTAGAAGGCTCTGGGGGGTTTTATAATGGTCCTGGGGGGCTCTAGAAGGGTCTGGGTGCTTTTAGAAGGATCCGGGGAGGGTCTAGAAGGGTCTGGAGGCTTTTAGAAGGGTCCTGGGGGGCTCTAGAAGGGTCTGGGGGATATTAGAAAGGTCCTGGGATGGTCTAACAAGGGTCTGGGTTCTTTTAGAAGGGTCCTGAGGAGCTCTAGAAGGGTCTGGGGGCTTCTAGAAGGGTCCTTGGGGTCTCTAGAAGGGTCTGGGGACCATTAGAGGGGCCCTAGGGGCCTCTAGAAGGGTCTGGGGGCTTTTAGAAGGGTCCTGGTAGGCTGTAGAAGGGTCTGGGTGCATTTAGAAGGGTCCTGCGGGTCTCTAGAAGGGTCTGGGATCTTTTAGAATGGTCCTTGGGGGGTCTAGAAGGGTCTGGGGACCACTAGAGGGGCCCTGGGTGCATCTAGAAAGGTCTGGGGTATTTTAGAAGGGTCCTGGGGAGATCTAGAAGGGTCTGGGTGCTTTTAGAAGGGTCCTGGGAGACTCTAGAAGGGTCTGGGGGCATTTAGAAGGGTCCTGCGTGTCTCTAGAAGGGTCTGGGTGCTTTTAGAAGGGTCCTGTGCGGCTCTAGAAGGGTCTGGCGGCTTGTAGAATGGTCCTGGGGGGCTCTAGAAGGGTGTGAGGGCTTTTAGAAGAGTCCTGGGGGCCTCTAGAAGGGTCTGGAGGCTTTTAGAAGAGTCCTGGAGCGCTCTAGAACGGTCTGGGGGCATTTAGAAGGGTCCTGGGGGGATCTAGAAGGGTCTGGGGGCTTTTAGAAGGATCCGGGGAGGCTCTAGAAGGGTCTGATGGATTTTAGAAGGGTCCTGGCAGGTTCTAGAAGGGTCTGATGGATTTTAGAAGGGTCCTGGCAGGTTCTAGAAGGGTCTGGGTGCTTTTAGAAGGATCCGGGGAGGGTCTAGAACGGTCTGGGTGGTTTTAGAAATGTCCTGGGGGGTTCTAGAAGGGTCTGAGGGATTTTAGAAGGATCCTGGGAGGCTCTAGATAGGTCTGAGGGATTTTAGAAGGGTCCTGGGGAGCTCTAGAAGGGTCTGGGTGCTTTTAGATGGGCCCTGGACTTCTCTAGAAGGGTCTGGGGACTTTTAGAAGAGTCCTGGGGGGCTCTAGAAGGGTCTGGGGGCATTTAGAAGTGTCCTGGGGGGCTCTAGAAGAGTCTGGGGGATGTTAGAAGGATCCTGGGGGCCTTTAGAAAGTTCTTTGGGCATTTAGAAGGGTCCTGCGCGTCTCTAGAAGGGTCTGGGGGCTTTTAGAAGGGTCCTTGGGGCTCTAGAAGGGTCTGGGGACCACTAGAGGGGCCCTGGAGGCCTCTAGAAGGGTCTGGGGTATTTCAGAAGGGTCCTGGGTAGCTCTAGAAGGGTCTGGGGGCTTTTAGAAGGGTCCTGGGGAGCTCTAGAATGGTCTTGGGGCTTTTAGAAGGGTCCTGAGGGCGCTAGAAGTGTCTGGGTGCTTTTAGAAGGGTCCTGGGTGTCTCTAGAAGGGTCTGGGGGCTTTTAGAAGGGTCCTGGGGGCCTCTAGAAGGGTCTGGAGTATTTATAGAATAGTCCTAGGGGGCTCTAG
>JAUNZM010003027.1:0-16433 GCA_033459285.1 Clamator glandarius
ATCAGTGCGGACACGTGCTGGTATTGTCTCTCTTAGCAGGGTTACTGGATGCTCAGGAAGAATTAGAACCCGGAGGAGGAGAAAGGGGAGGAGGAAAGGGAGCCTGTCCTGGAGCATCCACAAATGCAGTGTGGGGCTGGCAGTTCGCAGCCCGGGGATGTGGAGTTGAACCCATGGATAAATCCTTCTTCCCCAGGTAGACTTCTCAAAGAACCACATCGGATCAGCCTCATATTTCCATCCCTTTTCCCCACGACCGACGTACAGACGTGCATGCATGAAAATAAGCAAGGCTGGGAGGTTTTTTTCCTGCATCCAGGCCTGAAAAGTAAGGCAGCTGTCATGAACCTGACAGAGATCTGCTTGCCAACACAGAATACATGATAGCAATTAATCACCCTTCCACCCCCAGGTCCTGTTTCAATTCTTAGCTATCCTTAATTAGTGTCTGGTCTCATTCTGGGGCTCAAGGAAAGAAGTAAGAGAAATCACTCTCTGTACAGCCTAACTGCACGTTGTGTTGAATGCTGGGTCACCAGCTTCACTTAAATTACCCAGTTTACTTGAATCTGCTCCTCTTGTTAGTCAGAAATGTCCAGCTACACAAATCAAGAATACTTAACAATTTAAGACACTATATTTTTTTAATCCCAACCATATACCACGCATGTGCTTTGTCTCCACACTCTGAAAAACACAGCATGCAGCACCTGTGCAACAGAGCTGAACAATGCGATGTCTCAGCTGGGATCCAGCCTCTTCTGCTGGCAGGGTAATTCACACCAGGCACAAGGTCCGTCCTAATGAGTGGAGGCTGTGCAGGACGCTGGAGCACTAATACCATAAGAGGCCTTGAGCAGAAAACATATGGGCTGATGGTTAAAGAGATGGACCGGGCCCAGACCTGAGACTTCTCATGAGTTATTTGGATGATATATACCCTTTGTTTCCTCAACTCAGTGGTGTGTTCCCCACCCCTCTCCCCCCCACCCCCCCATGTATCCTCTTCTTTCTGCTGTTGCAATAAAAGCCCATTGAAAACGTGAATGCAGAGTAAACAAAGGCCTAGTGATGTTCTACAGCACGAGGAACATTAGAAAATGATAAGAAGAATTTCCAAGCAGGTACTTAACACATGGTAATTGAGGGAACTGGAACTGAAACCAAGGCTGAAGTAGCCCTTTCACTCTCACAGCACTTTCTACCTGGCAGTTTGACCTAACTGGTGAAATGGTTAATTAGATATTCTTTATCATTACTGGGTTTGTTTTCTTTAAAGACATGTGTCTCCTACAAAAAAACCTCTAGGAGCAGAGACAAGATGCAAGACTTCCTCGGTGGGTTTCTGACTTACTGCTGCAGTAGTAGGGATGATGATTACAAGAAGGACAGTCCATTTTCTGTTTCTGTTGATGGTACAGCTCCCTGGGACTGATTGTATGCAGGTAGGGCAGGCACTGGGAAAACAAATCTGTAGGCATGCGCACTGACCATTGTGGCCTGCCAAAAGTGTACATCCAGACCAGTCTCCACACATATACACGTGTATCCTAGGATTTTTCATTATTTTCTAAAATATCGATGCATATTTGCTTTGACTTGATGCTACGTTCTTGTCGTAATAGTGTGACAGGCAGTTAATATACAAAGGCATGTCTTGTAGTAATTGCACAAGGAGATTTCCAGTGAAAAGAGTTGATGGGGTTTGGTACTGCTTCCCTTCTTTAAGAGCTAGAAAGGGAATGTTATGCCAACCCCTGGACACCTTGTGAAGGAGGAGATGAATGAACCTTCTGGCTTAATTCATTGCTGTGTCACCTCCTTCAGCATTATTGATTGGTCAAGAGTAAAACTGAGCAAAAGGGTATGAGGATGGGAGGGAAACACATTTAAAATGTGACTTAATCTTCTCAAGCTGCTTGGACACTTTTTATTCTGTAGGTCACTTAGAAGGTTGCTGTTACTTTCCCCTCACTTCTGCTCTTTCAGCTGCACCTTGACTGCCTCTTCCTTCTTACAATGAACCTAAGCTACTCCTTCATCCTCAAGGTCCTTTAATGCCCTATCGTTATCTCAGCTCTCATCTTTGCACCGAGACACAGATATTTCCCTGAATAGCCTGTGGTGCCAGTTTTCATTAGTCACTTCTTAGATTTTAAGGGAAGCATCTCTATGCTCTCTTGGCTTCCCTGTGTGCCCTAGGCATTTGTTCTCCAACTATGCCCAATCCCATCAGCCTCTCTCTCCCATCACGGTAGCTGGGCAGTGTTTAGGAGTCTGATGCCCTGCCCCTTTCAGTCCAGAAAGATGTCAGTCAGTCTTCTTGACTCACCACATCTCCTCATCTCCATCCATACGGAGTTTTCCTGCATCATACATTTAACATCCATGCTTTGGGTCAGAGGCCATTTCTTGTCTCTATGCTTGTACAGTCCTGATCACAATAGGGGACATGATGCAGGTGCTTTTAGGTACTATATTAAATCAAATAATAATAACAGAAGAACAAATTTCATAGTTTTAAAAGTAATTTCAAAAGCTATAATTCCCTTTGAAGTAGAACGTTGCTTTCCTCCTTCATCTTTTTTTGACAAGATGTAAAAAACATACTCCTGAAGATGACCCACTTCTAACCATGTCCTTTCTTGAGGACTACTTTCAATTGCTGGGTTTGGGTAATCCTTGGATTACCTTGCCACTAATCCATTCCATTGTTAAGAATCAGCAGTTTTACATCTATATTGATCTCAGAGGCTGAATTGGCTTCAATAGGAGCTATGCACTTGCATGTAAAAACAGATTTCACCACCTTTAGAGGCTTACTAACCCAATACAATAGCCAGCAGAAAAAGCTACTTAAGCAGATTGTGCAACAAAGCTGTTTTTTATTACAGAGATACATAAATTGCAACTTTCTTTAGTTGCTAAGAAGTGCTTTAGTACAGCATCAGAATATATTGTGTACATTCAAGGCTGGCATCACATAGAGAAACATCAAAACGTTACTTTAAAGTTTCAGGGGGGTTACTGTTTTAAAGTAAAAAAGAGCCATGAATCTGACTGGCTGTGCTTGGTAGTGTTTAGTCAAACAATCCAAAACATTTCAGAGAATTTTGACTTGAATACAGAAATCATCAGTCCATTTGAAAACTGGTTTATCAGTGGTTCCACTGAAGCTGAGTTTTTTACTAAATTTACCAAGTGGATTACATTACTGAGTATAATAAATTATATTCTTAGTTTACATTTTATTATTGGGGGAGTGTCCTTCTTTTATTTTAAATGACAATTTTTACCTAAGGAAATAATTTCAAGTAGTTGATCCAACATAAAAAATGAAGCCAGATTTGAAACTGAGTAAATATTTCATTTTCACACACAATCAGTCATTACTCAAGTTTTTAATACAGATTGTCCCCATGTTTCCTTTAGCAGTTTTTTTTCCTATACTTATTTTTTCCTGATTCTACTATATTTCATAGAATTTCACAGGAACTTCTATCATGCACTGACTTAATTTCTCTCCAAAAAGATACCTAGCTGCATCTCTTCATTAGGATGATTTAAACCCACTACATTTAACAAAAAAAAAAACAAACTAGTTAATTTGAAGTTTTGTTCTATAGCATTTTTCTAGGTTAAAGTAAGACTACAGCTTAGGCTGGAACTTTTTATAGTTTTGTTTTAATAATTGTTTTGGATCATCCAGAGCCTGATTTTGCACTCCCACTTTAGGTATCTGTGATATTAGAATTAGATCCATGGCACGTGCAAAACTGCTGTTTAGAGCAATACCTGCTACAGTTAGACACAGCAGAAGTAATTAAAGGAAACAAGAAACAAATACAGTTTTCTGTTATTCTGATGTGGAATGGTATTTAGAATTACAGTTACCATTTACACTGTACAATGATGTATTTGTTTTGCCTTTAGTTCCTATGGTGCTGCTTTTGAGCTCACCATCTCCAAATGAAGCAACTCTGAGGGCATAAAGGAAATGCTTTTAGATTTGCACCAATAAAACCAAGATCAGAATTTGACATAATCTTTAAGATAACTAGTTTAAAACTGGATCATTACAGTATTTTAATTTGTTCTGTAAAAACAGATCCTTCTTATACAGTGTTAATTGGAAAAATCAGACCTTTTAAATTTGTTTTGTGAATCTTTCTGAACCTGGAAAGAAACACAGATTCTGTCCACTGCCTGCAGACAGGCAATCAATCAGTGGGCATACTTTCAGTTCCAGCTCAGCTCCTACTTACAATAAGTAGAAACCTGTTACAATAACCTCAGTCACCACCATACAAATAGGATAAAGCTGTTTGGTACCTGCAAAAATTAAAAACCCAGCCAATACACAGAAAATAATTCCCTCCACATAGAAACAACAAACAAATTAACTAAATACAACTCCAATGGTCACTAATAATACATCCTTTAACATAACTGTATCAATCTTTATGTGACTCCAGTAAGTACATTTAAAATTTTTTGCTTAACACTTTGTATCATTTAATGAGTAGGAAGCATACTTCTTTCCTGATATTTTCCAGTAAAATTCTTCAGCATGTTTTACAATAATCTGGCATTCCTTCAAAAGCCAGATTTATTTATTTATTTATTAGTATTATTCTTGTCCTTGGATGTTTTATTTGCTCAAGCTACTTTTTTTTTTATACATAATCTTCCCAATGTTCAGTGTCCAGTTTACTAGATTAAGTTGGTACGGATGCAGAAATTAGTAACAACACCTACAACAGTAATCTGAGGCTTGATGAATATCTGTGATAAGGTGGGGGTCTAGATTTTCTTATGAAACTATATTATTTGCCAGTTTCATTATTTTACTTTAAAGTAACTGCAGTTTTATTTAAAGGATGAAAACATAAGTTACATAAGACATGTACTGTCTATAAACAAAGTTATAAATAAAGGCTATTTAATATATAGTTGGTTTAACAAAGCTGGAATCCATACATAATTCCTGGAGAAAATTTTTATATCCAGAACGTGCAGTGTACTAGCATGAAGAGATACAGTGAGCAATGAAGAATATCAAATATTTACACAGATTTCACACTGTATAAAATGTGACAGACACTGAATGGAAGATATATCCTTCAAAAATGTACTATGGCACTATGTTATTTGTATCTAAAAACTGAAGCATTCCTGGATTGTGAAGCTGAGGAACAGCATTATTTACTAGCTAATGCAGCACATCACCAAATGCTTTGCTTTCAACTGTGTATAAAGAGGCCATAAGTATTTCACCAGTTTCAGGAAGACTTTTGAATGCAACACTTCTGTATCTTAAGTGCCATCTGTTCTTCAGGCACAACTGCAAACTTGAACATCCCAATTCTTATTTTCCTTTACTTTAATGTAGTACTAAAATCAGTGAGAATACCTCCAAAGAGAGGTCTGAACTAACAGAAGACACAGAACTTTTGCTGTGAGTTTCAGTGAAGATCGACATTTCATGTATTCAGCAGGATCAGAATCAGGCCACCAAGGCCAACATGAGACATCAAAAAACCCGAAGTCTTTACTTGCACCCACTGAATTCAGTGAAACTTCAGTTATTTATCCCTCTAGAGAAAATAATCAGACCATTAATTCCTGAGGCTCAGAAAAGACATTATTGCATCTATTCTTGTGCTGTTTCCAAATGTTGTGCATTCAAGAACATGTATGTTTTTATTTAGGCTGTCCAGAACAGGTGAAAAAAAAGATAGATAGTTTCTAATTTAACTTTTCACACATTTAAATCTTGAGACTCTGCCAAACCATGAATCCCATTTCCCATTTGGATGGTCATATTTCAGTCTGGAATGGAATGGAGCAGAACAGAATAGAGTAGAATAGCATGGAATAGAATCAGTTGGAAGGGAACTACAATGATCATTTAGCCCCACTGCCTGAACAATTCAGGGCTGACCAAAAGTCAAAGCATGTTATTGAGGACATTGTCCAAATAGTGTCTCTTAAACACTCACAGGTGTGAGGCATCAACCACCCCTCTTCCAGGATTTGACAATCTTCCTGGTAAAGAAATGCTTACCAATGCCCTCCTTTCCCAGTGCAGCTTTGAACCATTCCCATGCATCCTATCCCTGGGTACCAAGGAGAAGGGACCAGCCTCTCCCTTTCCACTTCCTCATCTCAGGAAGCTGTAGAAAGCAATGAAGTCAACTCTCAGTCTCCTTTTCTTCAAACTAGGCAAGCTCCAAGTCCAAAATAGGTTTTTAGCCACATCAAATACCTAGGGACTTAGGGAAAATAAAGAGGGAGCAGTTTCCATGTTTACACTTGGACATTCATTTCTAGAGGAAATGGAGATGGAGGTGAGCCATTGACTTCAAAAACTATTGAAGCACTCCTTCCAAAATATAGTATCTGGAATAATATAGGCTGGTTATTTTCATAGAATCACAGAATAACCACGTTGGAAGAGACCCACTGGATCATTGAGCCCAACCACTCGTATCAAACACTAAACCATGTCCCTTAGCACCTCGTCCACCCGTGCCTTAAACACCTCCAGGGAAGGTGGATCAACCACTTCCCTGGGCAGCCTGTTCCAGTGCCCAATGACCCTTTCTGTGAAAATTTTTTTCCTAATGTCCAGTCTAAATCTCTCCTGGCGGAGCTTGAGGCCATTCCCTCTCGTCCTGTCCCCTGTCACTTGGGAGAAGAGGACAGCTCCCTCCTCTCTACAACCTCCTTTCAGGTAGTTATAGAGAGCAATGAGGTCTCCGTATTGCTTTTCCCTAAGGCATATATTTCAATTGCCCAGCTTCTAGAAACCTTTAAAGAAATTGTAGGAAATTATCAAAATATTTATGAACTGAGAAATAGAAACATTTTGCTAGTTCCTGAATATTGCTGAATGCATGAGTTATGCCTTTGAGCCTAAAGAAGTCTAAAAGCTGACAGCATCTTGATGACAGCAGAACCAAAACGGCCCTCACTTCTTATTTCGTTATGGGCATAGCAGCATGACTACATTCACTTCTATGTCTGAATACCCATTATACCAACCTTTTTAGGTAGCTGGTGGTATAATCTGGTCTGACAACATGGAAAGTTGAGTTTTCCCCTTTTTGTTCAGTATCTGATGAAATCAGATAATAGTGCGAAATTCTTGAATTCCAGCTAAATATTCCCACACTGAAAGAACAGATATGTTTATAAATCCCAGTCCTAAATAAAGAAAAAACCCCCACATATTATTTGTAATTTTGCAACAATTTGTTATTAAAATTAAGAATTACCAACTTTAAATTGGGAAATTAATTTTACAGAGTTGTTATTAAAGAAGATGACTGTTTACTTACTTTGCTTTTATTTGATGAGTTTTAAAATGTTTTGTTGAAAATAACTAAGTTGTTTAGACCTTGCAAATTAAAGTAAGCAGAATATTCCATGGTTATCATCTATGTACACATACAGATTTTCAGATATTTTTGCATCTGGTTTGTGTTTAGAGCAACAATGATAAGTCTGATATTTATATAGAAGTGGAAAAGTTACCGAGTGAGATCATAAACTGGAAACAACTGCTATAAATTGCCTTGATTAAAACCAAGCATGATAATCTTAGAAACATTTGTAGACAAAAAATGCAAGTTAGTAGAGAAATACTTGAATGTTTTTTGCATTATTCCTTGACCATTATTTCATCTTGTTGCCTAGAAATCTAGTAACTAGTTCTTGGAGGTGATTGTGCAACTAACTCTGTAGATCTTCCTGCACTAGAAACTATGAAATGAGTAAAGATCACTAGCCCAAAACCTCCCGTTCTACCAGCACAGATATGCCCTCCTTTGGGAGAAGTCTGCACTCACAGTGTTCCTTTTTCTAATGGCACTCCTACGGCTCTGAGCTTTCCTCGTACCAAGGAGTGCTCAAGTAAACTTTCCTGAGGAAGAGTTTGTGATCAAAACACCTATGCTATTATTCCCATAGCCATTTGTTTGAAGTTTCAAATGGTATGTGAAAAGAATACTGGTAAGTACTGATACACAATAAAATTACTACAGAATCCCATGGGAAAAAAACCCAAACAAACAAAACCCAAAAAATCTCTATGGAACCACTAAGTGCTGCATTTTGGCACTCCCCCTTTTACACAAAGGTGATAATATAATCCCTTCATCATCCCAATTTTTTGAAGACAGAAGTAGCTACATTCTGGATTATTCCTCTGACCAAATGTAACGTAAGACACAGGGAAGGCTGAAAATGTAAGTACATGTTGTAAGTAAATGTTGTTACCCTCTTTTTAGAAATGAAACAATGAAGTGTTCAATACAACTACATCAAATTGGCTGCAGAGATACATTGGAAAACAGGAATTCATTCTCCAATGCCAGGTTAAATTGTATCAAAGATAGCACTTTGTGGAGTAATCAGCCACTGCTTTCTGATGGCTTTCCACAAAAAGCGTTACAAGGGCAGCAGTTTGGGAATGTGAGATCTGCTGTATGACCAATCTGTTGCAATTGTTCTGGTAAGAGATTAATTAAAGGATTCTCACCTAGGCCTGCCTTTGCTTTAACAATACTTGCAGCAATGCTCTGCTTGTGTTCCCAGATAGTTAGTATTTAATTTAATCACATATTCCTAATATTAAAAATATGAATGAGAAAGAGGGGTTTCATGATACTCATGGTTATGCTCAACTCCTGAAAAACACACTTCAGGGATGTTTCAACACTGCTAAGGTACACACATAAGTTCATTCACGTGAGTTTTCTTTCTGATTTCTGTGGTTAGGTATACTCAGCATGACAGGGACTATGGCTGATCCAGCCATAGAGTTCTAGTGTGGGAAGCTTACTTGTTAATTTTTTTTTTTTTTGCTAAATTTAAACTTTCAGCTGCAGCTATTTTTCTTGATTTCAATAGCTATTGTCTTCAACAAAGAGGAGAAATACTTGACTAGAAGCTTCTTGCTTACATAATTCAGACATGGGGAGAAGTGCTGCACTGCTGTGCAATTACAGAGAAAAAGTCCATAGAATTGTTCGGGACATATGGCCAAGATATATGTGCAGGCAGAGGTACTTTTACAGCAAACAGAAGTGGTGAAAATCCTTTACTCCTGTAAAAAGAGATGTTTAGGTTTCTTTGAGGAATATTTTCTGCATGCAGCTTCACCCTACTTATAGAAACTGCAAAAAATTGATTATTTTACCCTATAGACAAAGTGAACTGCTCTGCAGTTCTCATGTAAAATTTCCATTTTTCTAAATAAAGAGAAAAAAGAAGGAATTTCTGCTGGAAACTGATATTTCTTGAGGTCTTTGCGTAGTCAAGCATACATTTGATTTTAACAGGATGTCTTACATAAGGTATAAACACAGTATGTGGAATCACAAATATGTATGAGCTGTGTAGAAGTATTTTTGCTTCAGACTTGTGCTTCACTACAATTGCTGTAGGAAAATTTACCTTTCCAAGATCTGCTTTGCAACTGACCTCACATGCACGTTGTTACACTGGCTTTACTTGCATCACAGAAGTGTTTGGATATCCATTCTCCAATGTAAAATCATGCCCACTTTCATTTCTTTACCAGACACACTGCATTTTTGTCATTCAGAGTTTCTAATGGCTTTTTCATCCTCTTAATTCAAAAACAAGAGTGTTCACAATACAGAAAGCAATTAGTAGTAGCCATAGCTTTTTATGTTTGATGATGCCAAGGTCATATTGCTATTTAAAATAAAATATAAATTAATTACTTGCCTCCTCCTCTTGAGATCCTTTAATTCATCCTCCTCATTAATTTACAGTTTATGGTATCTATTTCTTTCAAATACTTGCTTGGTGGGAGTTAAGAAACAGACTACCCAAAACTATTGGTTTGAGGGCATTGTTCCATTTTTTTCTTTAAACATTAGATGTACTCATTCAAGGGAAGATGAAAAAATAATAGCAGAATTGAATTTGTGCAAGTAAATCCCATATTTAATTCTGCTCTGTTGCCAACTGGTAGACAAATTTTTACTTCCAGCACAACATATCCATACCCTGAAAATCACAGATGTTCCAGCTTTAAGCATGTGAGGATATTTCTGTCCAGACAGTTTTTACAAAAAGGGAAACAGATTAACACAACAAAATTAATTAATTATAAACACTGCCAAGATGGCAAACTGGCTTGTGTGTGAGAAAGAATTGCTCTAAAGTATGTAAGAATTGTATGAATGCAGTTTCCATATTACTAATGTTACAGGTCTAAAAAAATGTATAAGTACATGAGTGTTAACAACTCATTGAATCGTAGGATTAGAGACCTGTTAAAATCTTCGACTGGTATGGCATGACAGGAATCTACATCTTCTCTTTATACTTCTGATTTATCTGATACTGTATGGCCAAACAACTTACCTTTCATTTCTGTCACAGCATTATGTCCTCTCTTACTGATTTCCAGATCAGAATATCAAAAGCTCAGTCTAAAATGATTTTATAAATTTGTATCACTCTTCAGGATATTTACTGCTGTGCACGTAGAGATACTATGGATAGGATGGATGGTGGAATAGGTAAGTGGATGGGAGGATGATCTTGTATTTTGACATAAATATAGTGATAAATTAGAGCTACTTACTCTAATCATCAAACACCAAGTATATCTCATGGCAAAATTTATTTCTAAAAATACATTAACAAGCAGTGGAGTGAGAACAGATATGAATGGTAAAACAGCCAGTATCGAAGAAGCTCCTTCCATGGTTTTAGGGATGGGGGATATCGTGGACTCATGTCAGCCGAACTCATTAGCAATTGCAGAGTATCTTTTGGTGTTGCTAATTCCAAGGGAATCCAGTCTGTGCATTTCACCACCACCCTGCAATGTGAAGTAATGGTTGGAAAATTTACTTTGAAAATGCACTCCTGTTGCAATTAAAAAAGCTTCCTTGGATACATCTGGGAACTCCAGGCATAAGGTGAGATTATCAGTTCACCAGTGACACAAAATTTTTGATTTCAATTTTGCTATGAACCTGTGCTTACTGAGGTCCAACCAAGCCAGATTAATTGGGATTGGCTTCTCCCTCATAAGTCCCTGTTTTGGGGTCCTGAGGAGTCTATCACCTCTACCATCAGTTATAGACTGAGGATTCAATTCATAGGAAATAATTTTATAAGCCAGAGGCAGAAGCCACACCCAATTCTTTATTTTTGTAATGTAATACACTTTCATTAACTAGCGTATTAAATGAAAGACAGGCAGAAAAAAGGGATTTCTGTTAGAATTATTAGTGCAACTCTAAAGCATCAACTCTGCTTAGGATCAGTCCCTCAAACCTTTTTTCCCCAATGGGGACTTAAGTAGATTGCTAAGTATTTGACAGACCTCAGTATCAAGATCAATACAGAATTAGAAGACAAAGCTAAGCATAACCGGGGGAAAATAATTAACAAAATTAAGGAGGGTTTTGCTCTATAGGGAACTATAAAAGTTATCTTTATGGGGTCATGTAAATGTAATATTCTGCCTGCACCACAATTTAATTCTACATCAGAAATGGTCCCTATAGATGTACCAAAAGATTATTTTACTAAAATTGAATGTGTATCCTTTCCTGAACTAAAAGAAAGGGGGAGAAAATCTTAAAAGTAGAAAGCGTGAATTTTACATCAAACATTTAAAGCTGCTTAAACTTCATTTGCATCAAAAGTATCTAGGTGGTTCAGATGCCACAGTTCACCAAAGTGGTTATCTTATTCTGTGAGAAAAGGAGAATGTAATTATACTAGTGTGCTCTAGGATGATACATCTACCTTCCATGACAGAATTTAACCAATTATATTTTATATTTTAAGAATATAGAAGATGTTAGAAAATTATCTGTTAGAAAAATCCCAAATAACATGTATCTGTAAGTATTTGGGTTAATTCTACTTTAAAAAACAGAATGCAGACAAGATTTTAATTTGCCTTGTTACAGAAAAGAATTCAGACTATAGAGTGTGATATTTTAATATATCTTTTAGAGATGTGAGCAGCAAACCTGAATTGTTCATTACTGATCTAAATTTTTCTGACTAAATGCTAGCATGTAGCTCTCTGAGGATTTGTTGTTCTTTTTTGCCTCTTCCTTTTCATTAGTGCTTCTCCAATTACACTAAAAACAACTTAATCAGATCAGAAGTTCTCTTAAAATAATGTCAGTTCTTTCCTTAACTCAAATCCAAGGTTATCATGAAAGAACATCAAACTGAATTAATTTTCTTCTGTTAATGTCACATGGATGGTGACCTTCATCTTGGCTCAAAGCCTCCTCCATGGTTGAAAGCATCCATTTAGTACCTGAGGTTTGATCATCAGGGTAAAGATGATGATACTGTCTAAGCTGGAAGACCTGAGGATATTTATTTGGTTCACACTCTGACTATATCACAAATCTGTGTCAGTGCTCCACCCTGTGATTTCCTTTGATGAGGACCTAGGATACAAGAGCAGGGAAGCCACAACACGCTCCCAGGGGATAATTTCTGGTATCTATTTCATCTCTCTTGCTTTGTTTCTGATTCCTGGAGCTTTTAACCCAGCAAGAGAAGAATTATCTTTGCCATTTCAAAATACCCTTCTACCAAGTGTCAGGTCAACATAAAATATTATATGAGACTTTTGTCCTGATTTGATAATGATTGTCTGTAGGATTTGTCCCCAGTGACCAAAGAGTTTCCTTACTTGAATATGGACAGGATCTCTAGTCTCTACAGTGAACCAGTGTTGCACTAAATACCAGTACTTGGCAAGTACACATAATAAATCATGATTAAGCCTCCTTCTAGTTACTTTTCTTCAGAATTGATAATGTTCAGCTACCACAATTTGTCCTCTCTTTCTGAATTAGCAGTAAACTAGCACTCCTTTTGAATATTTTAAATAAATGTAATTTTAGACTAGGAAATAAGCACTGCAATTATTATCATCATTAACATCACTCTAGGCTGGGATCCATTCTCCATAGTGACACCTGCTTCAGAAGGTACTATGAACAGGAAAAAGATGTGGGCTCATGAAAAGACATTTGTGGATTAACTCTTAGTATCTGGAGAATAGCTTGATCCTCAAAGTTCAACCTTTACCTCTCTTCTGAAAGTCTTTGGGACTAACATATAGTATTCAGTTTTCCACGGCAAAGTTTAACTCTTCGTCTGAGTATCGCTGTTCTTGCTTTCGCTGATACCCAGTGTCTGGCGGAAACAAACCTTTCACCATTATGAATCTGCTGTCTTCTCATTTCAAATTTCTGTAGCTTTTGTGTTTTAAGACAGAAAGAAAAGTCCCTTCCATGCGCTATTTGTTATTTTCAATACATTGATCACATCCTCTATTATTCAATCCTTTTCTACAGGTAATAGTGCTGTGCTGGGAGATGCGGCACATTAAAAATGTGAAAGACAATTTTGAAAGGATAAAAGTTTCATCCTCAGAAACATTCAAGATCAGGTTGGACAGGGCTTTGGGCAACCTGATTGAGTAGAAGATGTCCCAGCTCACTGCAAGGGAGTTGGACTAGATGACCTTTAAGTGTCACTTCCAACTCAAGCCATTCTATGACTATGATCCTATGATCCAGCTCTACTGGATCATCACTGACTTGCAGGAGAAATGGAACGGCGGCCTTCACAAGTCCAATTTATCCTACATATTCAAGTATCTTTTTGGGCACCTCTTTCAGTCTTATGCTTTTTTCTTAGAATTTTGAGCATTAACTTCTTTATTCATTTGGTTTTATGGTCATTGATATTTTTGCACATTGCTTGGTTAAAAAATAAACAAAAAAATTCAAAATGCAAATCTGCAGCATTTATCTCTCTTTGCTTGACAAAAATTAGTAATACAAGCAGTTGAGCAATAATAAAATAGGCCATTCATGCTTCAGTCCCTTTATTTTAAGTTAGATTGTGAATTTCGTCATGGGTAAACATCTACGCCAAAATCTGTCACCTGGATGTTTGTAATGTGAGGGCTCAGAGCTATGCAGATTTCTGCATAAGGGGGCAAAACATCTACTTGTAAAGTGAAGACAGAGTCTAAAAAAATCTCCCAGGTCTGCAATTTTGGGACAGAGTAACACAAGAAATATGAATGATACTGGAGTATTTCATTTCAGACACTCTGTCTCCCTAATGATATATCAGAGAATTTTCATCTACCCTCTCCTGTTAAATCATTGGTAGCATTGGCTAGATATTGATGATGAATGTATCATATTGATAGCTAAATATCGGTAGCTAAATGTATCATAATGCATCATTGTAACATGTCCAATACCTGCTGATAAATGGCTTCAATCTCCTGCTACAACAGCAATTTATGAAAGAATATCATATAAACTTCAATACAAACTCCCACAATTTGAAGAGATTGCCTCGTTTTACACTTTATAAATAGAAGTAAAGATTGTACATCTCCTCCAATATATGTGTTGAAATGGTCTAGTCTAATTCCCGAAAGGACAAGTATAGAGCTCAAAGGGGTGCTCTTTGCTGGTCTAAATCATCATAACTCTGGGAAAGCTATGGCAATTTTCTTCAAAGAAGGATCTGTCCTCAGGAGCCTCGCTGCTGTTACTTCTCCACCCCTCAAGTTTTACCAAAGCAATTTCTTTTTTCTCTCTTTTTGCAATGAGCCCTTACCCAAAGACACCTAACAGCTTCAGGATTTCCAAAATGGAGCACCTGAAGAGTCCCATGCTTTTAAAAGAAATTACCTTAGCCATCTGCAGCAGGCACTTCCCCTCTTTCAAATTCTTTCCAAAAGGGCTTAATATTAGTTTCAAGTAATGAAAAGTCTTAAGACATTTATTCTGTGGTAGGAATTTTTTATGAGGAAGGTTGACTTGATTCCCCTTTTGGCTGGACTCACACTCAGTAATATCTCATGTTAAGTAAGTGGACGGTTAAACAATTCCAGATGGAAGTCAAAATATTGTAAAAAAATTCAGTTGTGATTTTGCACAAAACACAAGTGAAAGGCACAAAAACGGTGACAGTGAAGCACATAGTTTATACCACTGCACACATTCCCACTTCTGAGAGGTTGATTTATCTCTGAGTTGTATTTATAACACATTTATGTATCGCTATCATTTATTCCTGATATGGAATAAATGTACACATGCATTTCATCTAATCAAGGCAGTGTGCAAGCAGGAACTAGCTGACAAAGTGTTCCTTACGATCTTTTAATGTACCTCCCTTCAAATGTCATCTCCTTCTGTCAAACTGTTGCAAGCATGAAGCTAATAAATATTACATACTTTGTATCAGCAACTTTATACAAGTGCTCTTAACATATAAGCTCTCCAGTGAGACAAGGGAGAGAAAATTTGAGTTGTAGCTCTCATTTTAAAATGAGTGAGAAATCATTATGTTCAATTGGTGCCACATCCCACAGCCATTGCCCAGAAGCTGAGGGAGGGAAGATCTTCCGTCAGCATATACAGCAGCAACATATCAACAGTAATACTAGTTCTTGAAGTAGACAACTCCAAGAGCCTGCAAGGAAGCCCCCAAAAGGTAGAGGTCTATTTGTTTCCCTGAGCCAGCTCATCTTGCATCCCAACACTACTATGATGATGTGGACCAGACCCCATCTGAGCATGGTGGCAGGTCAGGATTTTTGAAATCTGCTTGCAAGAAACGTTGGGGAATGTTTGCCAATGCTTGAACAGCTCTCCCTAGAAAAAGAGGACCTTGTTTTCACCATACTGAGGGCTGCTGGTCAGTGAAAGGGACTTGAAGCCAAAGCTTTGCTCTGCCCTGTGTTTGTGTGTGCAACAGAGTCATCTCTCCCTTTCCTCCTCCAGAGCTTTCAAATTCTCAGAAATTTGTCTAGGCCTCCCTGGGATCTCCTGCCTCCACCTTCACAGTGACACAACAGCAAATTAAAATGAAAATTAAAGAAAAGTGCCAAGAACCTAGCATCTCTCTGCTGGCCATGGATACTCTGGCCAGTGAGGACAACTTTAAGGTCCCACTTGCTCTTTCTTTAACACAGAGAGAAAGCCATGAGGGACTTCTTTGTGCCCCACAAGCTCACCTGTGTAGAAGGAATAGGTATTGCTGGAGGGAAAAGAGGACTGATTGAGGAACTCATAACTATAAATTAAAAAAAAATAAAATAAATTAACTAATGCCAGAGTTAGCAACTGGTTATAATTAAATATTTTAGGATGTATCAACACTCATGCATTTCTACATGAAACCTAAGCTGTGTGGAGAAGCTCAAGCCAAGCAAACCCTGTCGTACTCAGCTATATGTTGGTACAGTAAAACTGAGCATATTTCTCAACTCTCAGACAAGGCAGCTCCCCTAAGTGCACTTGCTTGGGTTTGTGTTGTTCCTTCCTTCCTTCCTTCCTTCCTTCCTTCCTTCCTTCCTTCCTTCCTTC
>JAUNZM010003028.1:5000-10000 GCA_033459285.1 Clamator glandarius
ACGGTTCTCCTGGGACAGCAACGGCCACCACGCGGCATCCCACCGCCCAACCCCGTGGGGAGAACGGCGGGAGCGGTACGAACGACCAGGCAGCGTCCGGGGAGAGGGGTGCAACACCGGCTGGCACACCGGCAGAGCCGGCCCTGCCGAGAAGCCCCTCAGACGCGCCTGCCGAGACGAGCCTCGCTAAGCATCACCCACCGCTCCGAGACACCGAGCCCATCCGTGCCTGGCCAGCCGGGACCAGGGGAGAGCCGCGGCACGCTCGACTTCCCTTTTTCAGCGTTCGACAACGAGACCATCAGCCTGACACACGCCGCACCACCTCTTGCGCTCACCCCGCGGCGAACGAGTCACCCCGGTGGAGCGGCGACCAGAGAAAAGCGGAAAAACGAGAAAGCGGAAAAAAGAACCGGAGAGAGTGCAACCGGGAAAATGCAACTCCTCCGGCGGAGCGGCCGAAACGGATCGTGCACAGCCCAACTTAGCCGCTCGCCAGCGGTGCCCTCCGCGGCGAGTCACCGCTCGCCCCTATAGTATGTACAGGTGAGTCCGAGGGGGCCCTAGCTTCCAACTCGGAGAAGTCACCAGCGGAGGGAGCGCGCCAACGACGCCGCCTCTTACGAGGACATAACCGGAGGCAGCGCAAAGCAGCGACCCCTTCGGTGAGAACCAGGAGCGGAGGCGGCCGCCAGGTCTACCCGTTAGCGCAAGCCGCAGAGACTAAGTCCACGGCGGGCTGCCAGGTCTACCCGCCTGCGGATGCCGCAGAGACTAAGTCCACGGCGGGCTGCCAGGTCTACCCGCCTGCGCCAGCCGCAGAGACTAAGTCCACGGCGGGCTGCCAGGTCTACCCGTTAGCGCAAGCCGCAGAGACTAAGTCCACGGCGGGCTGCCAGGTCTACCCGCCTGCGGAAGCCGCAGAGACTAAGTCCACGGCGGGCTGCCAGGTCTACCCGCCTGCGGAAGCCGCAGAGACTAAGTCCACGGCGGGCTGCCAGGTCTACCCGCCTGCGGAAGCCGCAGAGACTAAGTCCACGGCGGGCTGCCAGGTCTACCCGCCTGCGGAAGCCGCAGAGACTAAGTCCACGGCGGGCTGCCAGGTCTACCCGCCTGCGCCAGCCGCAGAGACTAAGTCCACGGCGGGCTGCCAGGTCTACCCGCCTGCGCCAGCCGCAGA
The DNA here is from genome assembly GCA_033459285.1 of Clamator glandarius. Taxonomy (NCBI): domain Eukaryota; kingdom Metazoa; phylum Chordata; class Aves; order Cuculiformes; family Cuculidae; genus Clamator; species Clamator glandarius. The sequence continues at coordinate 6,181 of JAUNZM010003028.1, forward strand.
GACTAAGTCCACGGCAGGCTGCCAGGTCTACCCGCCTGCGGAAGCCGCAGAGACTAAGTCCACGGCGGGCTGCCAGGTCTACCCGCCTGCGGAAGCCGCAGAGACTGTCCACGGCAGGCTGCCAGGTCTACCCGCCTGCGGAAGCCGCAGAGACTAAGTCCACGGCGGGCTGCCAGGTCTACCCGCCTGCGCCAGCCGCAGAGACTAAGTCCACGGCGGGCTGCCAGGTCTACCCGCCTGCGGAAGCCGCAGAGACTAAGTCCACGGCGGGCTGCCAGGTCTACCCGCCTGCGGAAGCCGCAGAGACTAAGTCCACGGCGGGCTGCCAGGTCTACCCGCCTGCGGAAGCCGCAGAGACTAAGTCCACGGCGGGCTGCCAGGTCTACCCGCCTGCGGAAGCCGCAGAGACTAAGTCCACGGCGGGCTGCCAGGTCTACCCGCCTGCGGAAGCCGCAGAGACTAAGTCCACGGCGGGCTGCCAGGTCTACCCGCCTGCGGAAGCCGCAGAGACTAAGTCCACGGCGGGCTGCCAGGTCTACCCGCCTGCACCAGCCGCAGAGACTAAGTCCACGGCGGGCTGCCAGGTCTACCCGCCTGCGGAAGCCGCAGAGACTAAGTCCACGGCGGGCTGCCAGGTCTACCCGTTAGCGCAAGCCGCAGAGACTAAGTCCACGGCGGGCTGCCAGGTCTACCCGCCTGCGGAAGCCGCAGAGACTAAGTCCACGGCGGGCTGCCAGGTCTACCCGCCTGCGGAAGCCGCAGAGACTAAGTCCACGGCGGGCTGCCAGGTCTACCCGCCTGCGGAAGCCGCAGAGACTAAGTCCACGGCGGGCTGCCAGGTCTACCCGCCTGCGGAAGCCGCAGAGACTAAGTCCACGGCGGGCTGCCAGGTCTACCCGCCTGCGGAAGCCGCAGAGACTAAGTCCACGGCGGGCTGCCAGGTCTACCCGCCTGCGGAAGCCGCAGAGACTAAGTCCACGGCGGGCTGCCAGGTCTACCCGCCTGCGCCAGCCGCAGAGACTAAGTCCACGGCGGGCTGCCAGGTCTACCCGCCTGCGGAAGCCGCAGAGACTAAGTCCACGGCGGGCTGCCAGGTCTACCCGCCTGCGGAAGCCGCAGAGACTAAGTCCACGGCGGGCTGCCAGGTCTACCCGCCTGCGGAAGCCGCAGAGACTAAGTCCACGGCGGGCTGCCAGGTCTACCCGCCTGCGGAAGCCGCAGAGACTAAGTCCACGGCGGGCTGCCAGGTCTACCCGCCTGCGGAAGCCGCAGAGACTAAGTCCACGGCGGGCTGCCAGGTCTACCCGCCTGCGGAAGCCGCAGAGACTAAGTCCACGGCGGGCTGCCAGGTCTACCCGCCTGCGGAAGCCGCAGAGACTAAGTCCACGGCGGGCTGCCAGGTCTACCCGCCTGCGGAAGCCGCAGAGACTAAGTCCACGGCGGGCTGCCAGGTCTACCCGCCTGCGGAAGCCGCAGAGACTAAGTCCACGGCGGGCTGCCAGGTCTACCCGCCTGCGCCAGCCGCAGAGACTAAGTCCACGGCGGGCTGCCAGGTCTACCCGCCTGCGCCAGCCGCAGAGACTAAGTCCACGGCGGGCTGCCAGGTCTACCCGCCTGCGGAAGCCGCAGAGACTAAGTCCACGGCGGGCTGCCAGGTCTACCCGCCTGCGGAAGCCGCAGAGACTAAGTCCACGGCGGGCTGCCAGGTCTACCCGCCTGCGCCAGCCGCAGAGACTAAGTCCACGGCGGGCTGCCAGGTCTACCCGCCTGCGGAAGCCGCAGAGACTAAGTCCACGGCGGGCTGCCAGGTCTACCCGCCTGCGGAAGCCGCAGAGACTAAGTCCACGGCGGGCTGCCAGGTCTACCCGCCTGCGGAAGCCGCAGAGACTAAGTCCACGGCGGGCTGCCAGGTCTACCCGCCTGCGGAAGCCGCAGAGACTAAGTCCACGGCGGGCTGCCAGGTCTACCCGCCTGCGGAAGCCGCAGAGACTAAGTCCACGGCGGGCTGCCAGGTCTACCCGCCTGCGCCAGCCGCAGAGACTAAGTCCACGGCGGGCTGCCAGGTCTACCCGCCTGCGCCAGCCGCAGAGACTAAGTCCACGGCGGGCTGCCAGGTCTACCCGCCTGCACCAGCCGCAGAGACTAAGTCCACGGCGGGCTGCCAGGTCTACCCGCCTGCGGAAGCCGCAGAGACTAAGTCCACGGCGGGCTGCCAGGTCTACCCGCCTGCACCAGCCGCAGAGACTAAGTCCACGGCGGGCTGCCAGGTCTACCCGCCTGCGCCAGCCGCAGAGACTAAGTCCACGGCGGGCTGCCAGGTCTACCCGCCTGCACCAGCCGCAGAGACTAAGTCCACGGCGGGCTTCCAGGTCTACCCGCCTGCACCAGCCGCAGAGACTAAGTCCACGGCGGGCTGCCAGGTCTACCCGCCTGCGCCAGCCGCAGAGACTAAGTCCACGGCGGGCTGCCAGGTCTACCCGCCTGCGGAAGCCGCAGAGACTAAGTCCACGGCGGGCTGCCAGGTCTACCCGCCTGCGGAAGCCGCAGAGACTAAGTCCACGGCGGGCTGCCAGGTCTACCCGCCTGCGGAAGCCGCAGAGACTAAGTCCACGGCGGGCTGCCAGGTCTACCCGCCTGCGGAAGCCGCAGAGACTAAGTCCACGGCGGGCTTCCAGGTCTACCCGCCTGCACCAGCCGCAGAGACTAAGTCCACGGCGGGCTGCCAGGTCTACCCGCCTGCGGAAGCCGCAGAGACTAAGTCCACGGCGGGCTGCCAGGTCTACCCGCCTGCGGAAGCCGCAGAGACTAAGTCCACGGCGGGCTGCCAGGTCTACCCGCCTGCGGAAGCCGCAGAGACTAAGTCCACGGCGGGCTGCCAGGTCTACCCGCCTGCGGAAGCCGCAGAGACTAAGTCCACGGCGGGCTGCCAGGTCTACCCGCCTGCGGAAGCCGCAGAGACTAAGTCCACGGCGGGCTGCCAGGTCTACCCGTTAGCGCAAGCCGCAGAGACTAAGTCCACGGCGGGCTGCCAGGTCTACCCGCCTGCGGAAGCCGCAGAGACTAAGTCCACGGCGGGCTGCCAGGTCTACCCGCCTGCGGAAGCCGCAGAGACTAAGTCCACGGCGGGCTGCCAGGTCTACCCGCCTGCGGAAGCCGCAGAGACTAAGTCCACGGCGGGCTGCCAGGTCTACCCGCCTGCGCCAGCCGCAGAGACTAAGTCCACGGCGGGCTGCCAGGTCTACCCGCCTGCGCCAGCCGCAGAGACTAAGTCCACGGCGGGCTGCCAGGTCTACCCGCCTGCGGAAGCCGCAGAGACTAAGTCCACGGCGGGCTGCCAGGTCTACCCGCCTGCGGAAGCCGCAGAGACTAAGTCCACGGCGGGCTGCCAGGTCTACCCGCCTGCGGAAGCCGCAGAGACTAAGTCCACGGCGGGCTGCCAGGTCTACCCGCCTGCGGAAGCCGCAGAGACTAAGTCCACGGCGGGCTGCCAGGTCTACCCGCCTGCGGAAGCCGCAGAGACTAAGTCCACGGCGGGCTGCCAGGTCTACCCGCCTGCGCCAGCCGCAGAGACTAAGTCCACGGCGGGCTGCCAGGTCTACCCGCCTGCGCCAGCCGCAGAGACTAAGTCCACGGCGGGCTGCCAGGTCTACCCGCCTGCACCAGCCGCAGAGACTAAGTCCACGGCGGGCTGCCAGGTCTACCCGCCTGCGGAAGCCGCAGAGACTAAGTCCACGGCGGGCTGCCAGGTCTACCCGCCTGCACCAGCCGCAGAGACTAAGTCCACGGCGGGCTGCCAGGTCTACCCGCCTGCGCCAGCCGC
>JAUNZM010003028.1:15000-20000 GCA_033459285.1 Clamator glandarius
GGCAATGTCTGCAAGATCTTAGATGGGTTTCCTGCCTACCCCTAGACAGAAATTCTCTGTTGGGGTAGACATTCGCCCGTAATTGCAATGCTGTTATTAATTTTCTCTGAGGAATACCTCTGTTGTGTATTAGCCAGTCATTGCTAATACTATCGTTCTCAAAATTCTTTATACCAATCCCTTGAGATGTCAGCTTAGCCCAATTCACAAATTCGTTCTTCCTCCAGTTGCAAGGTTTCGGAAAAAGAGCTTTCGGGGCGGCTCTTTCCCATTCCGAAAGTGGGACATCTCCCTCATTTACATCGTCAGTTGTAACAATGATAGGTGGTTCCCATATGGATGGCATCTTATTTCTATCACCCCCAGCTGTAATCCAGAGTTTCTCATACTCTTTTTCGATATTCTCTGCCTTCAACAAGGTCTTAACCAACTCATCCGAAGAATGCACCAACCGATGCAATCTACGGGCTTGAATACTGGGAACCAATGCCGATAATCGATTTAATCCTAGTCCACCATCCCTAATGCTGGAATATAGGATGGCATCACACGTACTTGGGGGCAAGTGTAACCATCCTTTGACCGCAGCTCTTATTTCTAGGTCAAGGCTTTCTAGTAATGAAGCCTTTACATTTGATTGGTCAGCCGAGTAAATCAGTCTGGGAATTGTATACCCTTTCAAGATCTCTACTTTCTGTAAAGGTTTTAAATAAGCTCTCTCAATCCGATGTAGCCAGTCTTTTAAATTCCCCAGTAACTCTGGATTAGATATTCCAACCCATGGGTCCGTTTTAAGACCCAGGTATTTCACAGTGTCTCCGGGGTCCATCATTTTCAAGGGGGAATTATTGATGGTCCATTCCTCACAATTATTGATGGTATACGAATCGTGTGTGGGTTTTATAAAAAATCCACCACATTTTTCCCCTTGGATTCTGAGGCCTGTTACGGAACAAAATGCCTCCAATATTTTTATATTTCTCTGCATTCCTTCCCAGGATTCACTCAACAGGACCAAATCGTCCGCAAAGGCCAACGTTGTAATATTTTTCGAACAGTGTCTGAAACCAGTGCCCTTGTTTTCCAATCTACACAGCAGAGGGTCCAAGGCCAAGTTAAATAAAAGTGGAGACATTGGATCTCCTTGTTTGACCCCAATCTGAATGTTAATGGGGTTAGTTACACCGCTTTTCAGTTCTATTCCAGTCTGGATATTACAATATAGATTTTTAACGAGGGTGATAATATGTTCGTCCACCCCTCTTAATTTGAGAGCCGCTATTAGATGATCGTGGCTCACCGTATCAAAGGCTTTTTCAAGGTCAATGAAGACTACCCCCAGGGGGCGATGGTCTCTCTTAGAAATTTTCATTTGGCTATTATTGAACACATCGACGGATGTGTCCCTATTCCGGGTTAGGTTAGGTGGCCCGTCCACCTTTTGTCATATCCAGTGACCGCGTCATGTAGTCGGTAATCATTACGAGATCCCATACTGTATACCTCTGTTTATTTTGAAACCTTTATTAACAGCCAATCAGAATTAAAAACCGAATTAAAACCGCGTACATAAGGGAATAAAAAACCGAAGAAATAAAACCGAAATTAAAACCGGAAATTTATAAAACCGAACAAAAACGCATGCAACATGCATCACAAAATTTCGCGATGAACGAATCAAATTAAGAATTATCATTTGATGAGCTTGCAAACATATGGACAATATCAACTGAGGACAGTAGGGCCAGTTTTGATAGTCTTTTGGCCAATTTCGTAGTCTGAGATCGGGAGAGTCCAATTTCGGCTAGTATTTTGTCATTATCACTGTACCATTTCCCTCTTGCGCCAAGGGGAAAGCCAACCGTTTTTACTGATGAAGCACCCGTTAATTTTATTACCTCTGCTGCTAGATGTCGATATTTTAACACTTTTTCTTTGGCTGCTTCTTTTAGCGTTGTTAGGGTGCCTTCATATCTAACTGTAACGTCAATTACTATTGCAGCCTCATTTTTTACAAAAATTAGATCAGGTTTGAATAGCGCATTATTACTGTCTCTAATACAGGGTTCATTAATAACTTTCCAATCGCAATTTTTTGCTTCCTTTGACAAAATATCACAAATGATATTATGTCTTTTTATTCTGGCCTCTTGAACTTTAGGACAATATCCAATTATATGAGCGCAAGATTCATTTTCGGCAGGGCAATGTCTGCAAGATCTTAAATGGGTTTCCTGCCTACCCCTAGACAGAAATTCTCTGTTGGGGTAGACATTCGCCCGTAATTGCAATGCTGTTATTAATTTTCTCTGAGGAATACCTCTGTTGTGTATTAGCCAGTCATTGCTAATACTATCGTTCTCAAAATTCTTTATACCGATCCCTTGAGATGTCAGCTTAGCCCAATTCACAAATTCGTTCTTCCTCCAGTTGCAAGGTTTCGGAAAAAGAGCTTTCGGGGCGGCTCTTTCCCATTCCGAAAGTGGGACATCTCCCTCATTTACATCATCGGTTGTAATAATGATAGGTGGTTCCCATATGGATGGCATCTTACTTCTATCACCCCCAGCTGTAATCCAGAGTTTCTCATACTCTTTTTCGATATTCTCTGCCTTCAACAAGGTCTTAACCAACTCATCCGAGGAATGCACCAACCGATGCAATCTACGGGCTTGAATACTGGGAACCAATGACGATAATCGATTTAATCCTAGTCCACCATCCCTAATGCTGGAATATAGGATGGCATCACACGTACTTGGGGGCAGGTGTAACCATCCCTTGACCGCAGCTCTTATTTCTAGGTCAAGGCTTTCTAGTAATGAAGCCTTTACATTTGATTGGTCAGCCGAGTAAATCAATCTGGGAATTGTATACCCTTTCAAGATCTCTACTTTCTGTAAAGGTTTTAAATAAGCTCTCTCAATCCGATGTAACCAGTCTTTTAATTTCCCCAGTAACTCTGGATTAGATATTCCAACCCATGGGTCCGTTTTAAGACCCAGGTATTTCACAGTGTCTCCGGGGTCCATCATTTTCAAGGGGGAATTATTGATGGTCCATTCCTCACAATTATTGATGGTATACGAATCGTGTGTGGGTTTTATGAAAAATCCACCACATTTTTCCCCTTGGATTCTGAGGCCTGTTACGGAACAAAATGCCTCCAATATTTTTATATTTCTCTGCATTCCTTCCCAGGATTCACTCAACAGGACCAAATCGTCCGCAAAGGCCAACGTTGTAATATTTTTCGAACAGTGTCTGAAACCAGTGCCCTTATTTTCCAATCTACACAGCAGAGGGTCCAAGGCCAAATTAAATAAAAGTGGAGACATTGGATCTCCTTGTTTGACCCCAATCTGAATGTTAATGGGGTTAGTTATACCACTTTTCAGTTCTATTCCAGTCTGGATATTACAATATAGATTTTTAACGAGGGTGATAATATGTTCGTCCACCCCTCTTAATTTGAGAGCCGCTATTAGATGGTCGTGGCTCACCGTATCAAAGGCTTTTTCAAGGTCAATGAAGACTACCCCCAGGGGGCGATGGTCTCTTTTAGAGATTTTCATTAATAGTTGTAATAGTTTCAGGTTCTCAGCACAACCTGATGATTTAATAAAACCCCTTTGTCTCATATTTATAGGACAGGCCTTGGTCAATCTCGCTGTTAACAATCTCGAGAATAGTTTTAAGATAATCGACCCGATAGTTATCGGACGCCAGTTATTGATGTCATCTGGGCGTTCCCGGGCCGCAGGTTTTGGTATTAGGATGGTCCGACATTTCTTAACCATGTCCGGAACCCTCCCCGACACCAGCCATAGATTGTAAATTCCCTTTAATATAGCATATTTAGAGTCATATTGTTCAAGATCTTTCAAACTTAGCCCATCTGGTCCTGGTGCCGCATTTTTCTTCATTTCATTAATATTTCTCTTAATTTCTTTTTCCGTAAACATAGCATAAAAAGCCGAGTTGTCTGCCATCTCCACATGATTGAATACATCCAGGCCACAGAATTTATCCGTGTTCTCCCATCTAGATCTGAAGACATTATAAGCCTCCTCTAGAGGGATCCCACACCTCAGGGACTCCCGTCCATCCAGGATGATGCCAGCTAGCTTCCCTCTGTCGGCATGGTATAACCTTTGCATCCGACGGAAGGTACACTTGCGTTTGGCTTTCTTTCTCATCCAGTTCTTTGGAGGACTTCTGGGACGATCCCGTTTAACGGTTCTCTGCGTGCCCGTTTGTGAGGAGGCTTCCAACTCAGAGGATTTTCTCTCAAGGTCTGCCAGGCAGTCTTTCATTGCCTCTTCAATTAATATTGATGGATCTATCTCGCCTTTGACCATTTCACAAAACACATTTTGGAAAGTGGATATTTTACCAGCTGTAATCCCTTCTACGACAGTCCTCTTATAATGGGACTTAAGGTCCACTTTCTTTGTCTCATCAATGTCTCCAATACATTCCTCTTTTTCAGAGTTTTCCTCTTCCCGATATTCCACTTTCTTTCTCATTTCAGATCTTTTTAGATCGCGCCTTTTATCACTTATTTGTTTTGCGGTTTTAGATGGTAAACTTTCCGCAATTAATTTATTGATGGTTTTCAGTCCCTCATACTGTTTTTCCAATTTCATTAACAATTCAATCTCATCACTAGTCCAGCACTGCTTATGTTCGCCCCTCCGAGTACTTTTCTTTGGGAGAGATGCTTCGATCCGCTCCTTATTCCTCACAACTGGGTGAGCCAGGCGTTTATGTTGACTCAAACCACTTTTGGTGTTAAATTCTCTTTGGCATTCCTCACAGACATGCCCTTTTATTTCTACTGGGTTGTTTTGCCCTTGGCATTTGGGAAAGTGGCACGCAATACTATGATGTTTCTCATTTGTTCTGCCACATTTTATACATTGGAACATAATCTTTCTTTTACCGTGGACTCTTTTAAGATGTTCAGTGAGTCCCGATATCTTGTCAAACTGAGTCCC
>JAUNZM010003029.1:0-17199 GCA_033459285.1 Clamator glandarius
TGTTTAAGGGGACTTAGGGCTCCCAGGGGGTGTTTAGGGGGTCCCAGGGGGTTCCCAGGGGGGTGTTTAGGGGTCCCAAGGGGGTGTTTAAGGGGACTTAAGGGTCCCAGGGGGTGTTTAGGGGGTCCCAGGGGGTTCCCAGAGGGTGTCTGGGGGTCCAAGGGGGTGTTTGAGGGGACTTAGGGCTCCCAGGGGGTGTTTAGGGGGTCCCAGGGGGTTCCCAGGGGGTGTTTAGGGGTCCCAAGGGGGTGTTTAAGGGGACTTAGGGGTCCCAGGGGGTGTTTAGGGGGTCCCAGGGGGTTCCCAGGGGGTGTTTAGGGGTCCCAAGGGGGTGTTTAAGGGGACTTAGGGGTCCCAGGGGGTGTTTAGGGGGTCCCAGGGGGTTCCCAGAGGGTGTTTGGGGGTCCCAAGGGGGTGTTTAAGGGGACTTAGGGTCCCCAGGGTGGGTTTGGGGGGTCCCAGGTGGTTCCCAGGGGGTGTTTGGGGATCCCAAAGGGGGGGTTTAGGGGGACTTGGGGTTCCCAGGGGGTGTTTAGGGGTTCCCAGGGGGTGTTTGGGGGGATTTGGGGGTCCCAGGGGGTGTTTGTGGGTCCCAAGGGGTGTTTAGGGGGATTTGGGGGTCCCAGGGGGCTGTTTGGGGGGTCTCAGGGGGTTCCCAGGGGGTGTTTGGGGGTCTCAAGGGGACTTGGGGGGGGTCCCAGGGGGGTGTTTGGGGGTCCCAAAGGGGTGTTTGGGGGGATTTGGGGGTCCCAGGGGGGTGTTTGGGGGTCCCAGGGGTGTTTGGGGGGATCTGGGGGTTCCCAGGGGGTGTTTGTGGGTCCCAAGGGGTGTTTAGGGGGATTTGGGGGGTCCCAGGGGGCTGTTTGGGGGGTCTCAGGGGGTTCCCAGGGGGTGTTTGGGGGTCTCAAGGGGACTTGGGGGGGGTCCCAGGGGGGTGTTTGGGGGTCCCAAAGGGGTGTTTGGGGGGATTTGGGGGTCCCAGGGGGGTGTTTGGGGGTCCCAGGGGGTGTTTGGGGGGACTTAGGGTCCCCAGGGTGGGTTTGGGGGGTCCCAGGTGGTTCCCAGGGGGTGTTTGGGGATCCCAAAGGGGGGTTTAGGGGGACTTGGGGTTCCCAGGGGGTGTTTAGGGGTTCCCAGGGGGTGTTTGGGGGGATTTGGGGGTCCCAGGGGGTGTTTGTGGGTCCCAAGGGGTGTTTAGGGGGATTTGGGGGTCCCAGGGGGCTGTTTGGGGGGTCTCAGGGGGTTCCCAGGGGGTGTTTGGGGGTCTCAAGGGGACTTGGGGGGGGTCCCAGGGGGGTGTTTGGGGGTCCCAAAGGGGTGTTTGGGGGGATTTGGGGGTCCCAGGGGGGTGTTTGGGGGTCCCAGGGGGTGTTTGGGGGGATCTGGGGGTTCCCAGGGGGTGTTTGTGGGTCCCAAGGGGTGTTTAGGGGGATTTGGGGGTCCCAGGGGGCTGTTTGGGGGGTCTCAGGGGGTTCCCAGGGGGTGTTTGGGGGTCTCAAGGGGACTTGGGGGGGGTCCCAGGGGGGTGTTTGGGGGTCCCAAAGGGGTGTTTGGGGGGATTTGGGGGTCCCAGGGGGGTGTTTGGGGGTCCCAGGGGGTGTTTGGGGGGATCTGGGGGTTCCCAGGGGGTGTTTGGGGTGTTTCCAAGGGGTGTTTGGGGGTCCCAAGGGGGACTTGGGGGGGGGGGGGGTCCCAAGGGGGTGTTTGGGGGTTCCTGGGGTGTGATCCATGGGGGACATTGAATGGGACAGTTGGGGGGCTCCATGGGGGACTTGGGGGGGTCTATGGGGGACATTGAGTGGGACAGTTGGGGGGGCTCCATGGGGAACTTGGGGGGTCCATGGGGTACGTTGAGTGGGACAGTTGGGGGGCTCCATGGGGGACTTGGGGGGGTCCATGGGGACGTTGCGTGGGACACTAGGGGGGCTCCATGGGGGGGTCCATGGGGGACATTGAGTGGGACAGTTGGGGGGGGTCCATGGGGGGCTTGGGGGGGTCCATGGGGGACGTTGAGTGGGATAGTTGGGGGGCTCCATGGGGGATTTGGGGGGCTCCATGGGGGACATTGAGTGGGACAGTTGGGGGGCTCCATGGAGGACGTTGAATGGGACAGTTGGGGGGCTCCATGGGGGATTTGGGGGGCTCCATGGAGGACGTTGAGTGGGACAGTTGGGGGGCTCCATGGGGGATTTGGGGGGCTCCATGGGGTACGTTGAGTGGGACAGTTGGGGGGCTCCATGGGGGACTTGGGGGGGTCCATGGGGACGTTGAGTGGGACAGTTGGGGGGGTCCATGGGGAGGTCTATGGGGGACATTGAGTGGGACAGTTGGGGGGCTCCATGGAGGACGTTGAATGGGACAGTTGGGGGGCTCCATGGGGGATTTGGGGGGCTCCATGGGGACGTTGAGTGGGACAGTTGGGGGGTCCATGGGGAGGTCTATGGGGGACATTGAGTGGGACAGTTGGGGGGCTCCATGGAGGATGTTGAGTGGGATGATTGGGGGGTCCATGGGGGGGTCCATGGGGGACTTGGGGGGCTCCATGGGGGACGTTGAGTGGGACAGTTGGGGGGCTCCATGGAGGACGTTGAATGGGACAGTTGGGGGGCTCCATGGGGGATTTGGGGGGCTCCATGGAGGACGTTGAGTGGGACAGTTGGGGGGCTCCATGGGGGATTTGGGGGGCTCCATGGGGACGTTGAGTGGGACAGTTGGGGGGCTCCATGGGGGATTTGGGGGGGTCCATGGGGGACGTTGAGTGGGACAGTTGGGGGGGTCCATGGGGAGGTCTATGGGGGACATTGAGTGGGACAGTTGGGGGGCTCCATGGAGGATGTTGAGTGGGATGATTGGGGGGTCCATGGGGGGGTCCATGGGGGACTTGGGGGGCTCCATGGGGGACGTTGAGTGGGACAGTTGGGGGGCTCCATGGAGGACGTTGAATGGGACAGTTGGGGGGCTCCATGGGGGATTTGGGGGGCTCCATGGACGACGTTGAGTGGGACAGTTGGGGGGCTCCATGGAGGACGTTGAGTGGGATGATTGGGGGGGTCCATGGGGGAGTTGGAGGGGGGTCCATGGAGAACGTTGAGTGGGACAGTTGGGGGGCTCCATGGGGGATTTGGGGGGGTCCATGGGGGACGTTGAGTGGGACAGTTGGGGGGTCCATGGGGGACGTTGAGTGGGACAGTTGGGGGCTCCATGGAGGACGTTGAGTGGGACAGTTGGGGGGGTCCATGGGGGAGTTGGGGGGCTCCATGGAGGACACTGAGTGGGACAGTTGGGGGGCTCCATGGGGGATTTGGGGGGGTCCATGGGGGACGTTGAGTGGGACAGTTGGGGGGTCCATGGAGGACGTTGAGTGGGATGATTGGGGGGGTCCATGGGGGAGTTGGAGGGGGGTCCATGGAGAACGTTGAGTGGGACAGTTGGGGGGGGTCCATGGCGATGCTTTTGGGGGGGGCCCCCGCCTACCTGCGCAGGTGGAAGGAGAAGACGTTGTTGCGGAAGAGCCCTTGCGCCATCATGGAGTCGAAGACGGGGCGCGCGGGGCCGGCGGCCACTTCGGGGTACGCCAAGCCCAGGACCCCGTCGAAGCGAGCCATGGCGAACACCAAACCCGGCAGCTCCACCGCCTCGGCAAAGAGCTGCGCCAGCACCGACACGTTGGACACCTGGGGACCGAGGGGACCGGGTGGCACACGGGGACCCCCAGATCCATCCGGGGGGACCCCGATATCCCCACCCAGGGACCTCCCGGTATCAACAACCAAAGATCCCCAATTAGCCCCATCCTGGGACCCCCAACGCCACCATATTCCCACTCGGGGACCTCGATATCCACCCGAGGACCCCAATATCTACCCGGGGACCCCAATATCCCCACTCTGGGACCCCCAACGCCACCATATTCCCACCTGGGGACCCCGATATCTACCTGGGGACCCCAATATCCCCACCCAGGGACCTCCCGGTGTCAACAACCAAAGATCCCAAATTAGCCCCATCCTGGGACCCCCAACGCCACCATATTCCCACTCGGGGACCCCGATATCCACCCGAGGACCCCAATATCCCGAACCCAGGGACCCCCAACGCCACAATATTCCCACCTGGGGACCCCGATATCTACCTGGGGACCCCGATATCCCCACCCAGGGACCTCCCGGTGTCAACAACCAAAGATCCCCAATAGCCCCATCCTGGGACCCCCAACACCATCATATTCCCACTTGGGGACCCCGATATCCACCCGAGGACCCCAATATCTACCCGGGGACCCCAATATCCCCACTCTGGGACCCCCAACGCCACAATATTCCCACCTGGGGACCCCGATATCTACCTGGGGACCCCGATATCCCCACCCAGGGACCTCCCGGTGTCAACAACCAAAGACCCCCAATAGCCCCACCCTGGGACCCCCAACGCCACCATATTCCCACCTGGGGACCCCGATATCTACCTGGGGACCCCAATATCCCCACCCAGGGACCTCCCGGTATCAACAACCAAAGATCCCCAATTAGCCCCATCCTGGGACCCCCAACGCCACCATATTCCCACTTTGGGACCCCGATATCCACCCGAGGACCCCAATATCTACCCAGGGACCCCAATATCCCCACTCTGGGACCCCCAATGCCACCATATTCCCACCTGGGGACCCCGATATCTACCTGGGGACCCCAATATCCCCACCCAGGGACCTCCCGGTGTCAACAACCAAAGATCCCCAATTAGCCCCATCCTGGGACCCCCAACGCCATCATATTCCCACTTTGGGACCCCAATATCCACCCGAGGACCCCAATATCCCCACTCTGGGACCCCCAACGCCACCATATTCCCACCTGGGGACCCCGATATCTACCTGGGGACCCCAATATCCCCACCCAGGGACCTCCCGGTGTCAACAACCAAAGACCCCCAATTAGCCCCATCCTGGGACCCCCAACACCATCATATTCCCACTTGGGGACCCCGATATCCACCCGAGGACCCCAATATCTACCCGGGGACGCCAATATCCCCACTCTGGGACCCCCAACGCCACCATATTCCCACCTGGGGACCCCGATATCTACCTGGGGACCCCGATATCCCCACCCAGGGACCTCCCGGTATCAACAACCAAAGATCCCCAATAGCCCCACCCTGGGACCCCCAACGCCACCATATTCCCACCTGGGGACCCCGATATCTACCTGGGGACCCCGATATCCCCACCCAGGGACCTCCCGGTATCAACAACCAAAGATCCCCAATAGCCCCACCCTGGGACCCCCAACGCCACCATATTCCCACTCGGGGACCTCGATATCCACCCGAGGACCCCAATATCTACCCAGGGACCCCAATATCCCCACTCTGGGACCCCCAACGCCACAATATTCCCACCTGGGGACCCCGATATCTACCTGGGGACCCCGATATCCCCACCCAGGGACCTCCCGGTGTCAACAACCAAAGACCCCCAATTAGCCCCATCCTGGGACCTCCAACACCATCATATTCCCACTTGGGGACCCCGATATCCACCCGAGGACCCCAATATCTACCCGGGGACCCCAATATCCCCACTCTGGGACCCCCAACGCCACAATATTCCCACCTGGGGACCCCGATATCTACCTGGGGACCCCGATATCCCCACCCAGGGACCTCCCGGTGTCAACAACCAAAGATCCCCAATAGCCCCACCCTGGGACCCCCAACGCCACCATATTCCCACTTGGGGACCCCGATATCCACCCGAGGACCCCAATATCTACCCGGGGACCCCAATATCCCCACTCTGGGACCCCCAACGCCACAATATTCCCACCTGGGGACCCCGATATCTACCTGGGGACCCCGATATCCCCACCCAGGGACCTCCCGGTGTCAACAACCAAAGATCCCCAATAGCCCCACCCTGGGACCCCCAACGCCACCATATTCCCACTTGGGGACCCCAATATCCACCCGAGGACCCCAATATCTACCCGGGGACGCCAATATCCCCACTCTGGGACCCCCAACGCCACCATATTCCCACCTGGGGACCCCGATATCTACCTGGGGACCCCGATATCCCCACCCAGGGACCTCCCGGTATCAACAACCAAAGATCCCCAATAGCCCCACCCTGGGACCCCCAACGCCACCATATTCCCACTTGGGGACCCTAATATCCACCCGAGGACCCCAATATCTACCCGGGGACCCCAATATCCCCACTCTGGGACCCCCAACACCACCATATTCCCACCTGGGGACCCCGATATCTACCTGGGGACCCCGATATCCCCACCCAGGGACCTCCCGGTATCAACAACCAAAGATCCCCAATAGCCCCACCCTGGGACCCCCAACGCCACCATATTCCCACTTGGGGACCCTAATATCCACCCGAGGACCCCAATATCTACCTGGGGACCCCAATATCCCCACCCAGGGACCCCCAACACCACCATATTCCCACCTGGGGACCCCGATATCTACCTGGGGACCCCAATATCCCCACCCAGGGACCTCCCAGTGTCAACAACCAAAGATCCCCAATAGCCCCACCCTGGGACCCCCAACGCCACCATATTCCCACTCGGGGACCTCGATATCCACCCGAGGACCCCAATATCTACCCAGGGACCCCAATAGCCCCACCCTGGGACCCCCAACGCCACCATATTCCCACTCGGGGACCTCGATATCCACCCGAGGACCCCAATATCTACCCGGGGACCCCAATATCCCCACTCTGGGACCCCCAACGCCACCATATTCCCACCTGGGGACCCCGATATCTACCTGGGGACCCCGATATCCCCACCCAAGGACCTCCCGGTATCAACAACCAAAGATCCCCAATTAGCCCCACCCTGGGACCCCCAACGCCACCATATTCCCACTTTGGGACCCCAATATCCACCCGAGGACCCCAATATCCCGAACCCAGGGACCCCCAATGCCACCATATTCCCACCTGGGGACCCCGATATCTACCTGGGGACCCCAATATCCCCACCCAGGGACCTCCCGGTATCAACAACCAAAGATCCCCAATTAGCCCCACCCTGGGACCCCCAACGCCACCATATTCCCACTCGGGGACCTCGATATCCACCCGAGGACCCCAATATCTACCCGGGGACGCCAATATCCCCACTCTGGGACCCCCAACGCCACAATATTCCCACCTGGGGACCCCGATATCTACCTGGGGACCCCAATATCCCCACCCAGGGACCTCCCGGTGTCAACAACCAAAGACCCCCAATTAGCCCCATCCTGGGACCTCCAACACCATCATATTCCCACTTGGGGACCCCGATATCCACCCGAGGACCCCAATATCTACCCGGGGACCCCAATATCCCCACTCTGGGACCCCAATGCCACCATATTCCCACTCGGGGACCCCAATAACCACCCGGGGGACCCCCAAAACCCCACCCAAGGACCCCAATACCCACTGGGGGACACCAATATCTACCAGGGGGACCCCCAAAACCCCACCCAAGGACCCCAATACTCACCGGGGGACACTAATATCCACCCGGGGGACCCCCAAAACCCCACCCAAGGACCCCATTACTCACCGGGGGACACCAATATCCACCCGGGGGACCCCCAAAACCACACCCAAGGACCACAATACCCACCGGGGGACCCCAATATCCACCGGGATACCCCCAAAGCCCCACCCAAGGACCCCAATGCCCACCAGGGGATCTCAATATCCACCCGGGTGACCCCCAAAACCCCACCCAAGGACCCCAATACCCACTGGGCGACACCAATGTCCACCCGGGGGACCCCCAAAATCCCAGCCAAGGACCCCAATATCCACCAGGGGATCCCAATATCCACCGGGGGACCCCCAAAGCCCCCTCACCCCGAGGATGTCCTCGCTTAGGAAGCCGGTCAAGCTGCCGCTGCCGTAGGTGATGGTGAAGGTCGAGCCGTTGGGGCGGTGGGTGCGGGACAGGTCGGCCTGGTAATGGGGGTGCACCCCTTTGGGGGGAGCACAGGGGGTCAGCAGGGTCCCCCCCAAGCCACGCCCCCTATGCATCAAACCACGCCCTTGGGCTCTAAGCCACCGCCCCAGACACCAGCCAGACCACGCCCACTCCACATCAAGCCACGCCCCCTCATCGAAAAGCCCAATGGGGCTTATCCAGGCCCCGTCCATTCCCATCCAGGCCCCGTCCATTCCATCCAGGCCCCGTCCATCCCATCCAGGCCCCGTCCATCCCATCCAGGCCCCGTCCATCCCATCCAGGCCCCGTCCATTCCCATCCAGGCCCCGTCCATCCCATCCAGGCCCCGTCCATCCCATCCAGGCCCCGTCCATTCCCATCCAGGCCCCGTCCATCCCATCCAGGCCCCGTCCATTCCATCCAGGCCCCGTCCATTCCCATCCAGGCCCCGTCCATCCCATCCAGGCCCCGTCCATTCCATCCAGGCCCCGTCCATCCCATCCAGGCCCCGTCCATTCCATCCAGGCCCCGTCCATTCCCATCCAGGCCCCGTCCATTCCCATCCAGGCCCCGTCCATCCCATCCAGGCCCCGTCCATTCCCATCCAGGCCCCGTCCATTCCCATCCAGGCCCCGTCCATTCCCATCCAGGCCCCGTCCATCCCATCCAGGCCCCGTCCATCCCATCCAGGCCCCGTCCATTCCCATCCAGGCCCCGTCCATTCCCATCCAGGCCCCGTCCATTCCCATCCAGGCCCCGTCCATCCCATCCAGGCCCCGTCCATTCCATCCAGGCCCCGTCCATTCCCATCAAGGCCCCGTCCATTCCCATCCAGGCCCCGTCCATCCCATCCAGGCCCCGTCTATTCCCATCCAGGCCCCGTCCATCCCATCCAGGCCCCGTCTATTCCCATCCAGGCCCCGTCCATTCCCATCCAGGCCCCGTCCATTCCCATCCAGGCCCCGCCCATTCCCATCCAGGCCCCGTCCATCCCATCCAGGCCCCGTCCATCCCATCCAGGCCCCGTCCATCCCATCCAGGCCCCGTCTATTCCCATCCAGGCCCCGTCCATCCCATCCAGGCCCCGTCCATCCCATCCAGGCCCCGTCTATTCCCATCCAGGCCCCGTCCATCCCATCCAGGCCCCGTCCATCCCATCCAGGCCCCGTCCATCCCATCCAGGCCCCGTCCATCCCATCCAGGCCCCGTCCATTCCATCCAGGCCCCGTCCATTCCCATCCAGGCCCCGTCCATTCCCATCCAGGCCCCGTCCATCCCATCCAGGCCCCGTCCATTCCCATCCAGGCCCCGTCCATCCCATCCAGGCCCCGTCCATTCCCATCCAGGCCCCGTCCATCCCATCCAGGCCCCGTCCATTCCCATCCAGGCCCCGTCCATTCCATCCAGGTCCCGTCCATCCCATCCAGGCCCCGTCCATTCCCATCCAGGCCACGCCCCCTCCTCAGGCCACGCCCCCCCGGCCCCCAGGCCACGCCCCCCCGCTATATAAGCCCCAGGCTCACAGCAGGCCGGGTAGACCCAGCAGCAGCGTGCGGAGGGCACCCAGAGGTCGGCGGAGCCCGTGTCGAACATGACGTAGAAATACTGGGGGGGGGTGCCCAGACTGATGTTCCCGTAGAACTGAACCTGGGGGGGGGCAGACGAGTTGGGGTGGGGGGGGGTTACCCCTGGACCCACAGCGAGACCCATAGAGGGACCCCTAGGGCCACCAGGACCCATAGAGGGACCCTTAGACCCAGAGCGGGACCCCCAAATCTACCCCTGGATCCACAGCGAGACCCATAGAGGGACCCCCGGGGCCACCAGGACCCATAGAGGGACCCTTAGACCCATAGCGGGACCCCCAAATCTACCCCTGGATCCACAGCGAGACCCATAGAGGGACCCCCGGGGCCACCAGGACCCATAGAGGGACCCTTAGACCCAGAGCGGGACCCCCAAATCCATCCCTGGATCCACAGCGAGACCCATAGCGGGAACCCCAGAGCCACCAAGACCCACAGAGCCACCAGGACCCACAGAGGAACCCCTAGACCCATAGCGGGACCCCCAAATCTACCCCTGGATCCACAGCGAGACCCATAGAGGGACCCCCAGGGCCACCAGGACCCATAGAGGGACCCTTAGACCCATAGTAGGACCCCCAAATCCACCCCCAGCACCATAGCGGGACCCCCAGAGCCACCCCTGGACCCACAGCGAGACCCATAGAGGGAACCGCAGGACCACCAGGACCCATAGAGGAACCCCTAGACCCATAGCAGGACCCCCAAATCCATCCCTGGACCCACAGCGAGACCCATAGAGGGACCCCCAGAGCCACCAGGACCCATAGAGGGACCCCTAGACCCATAGCGGGACCCCCAAATCCACCCCTGGATTCACAGAGGGACCCATAGAGGGAACCCCAGGGCCACCAGGACCTATAGAGGGACCCCCCAGGGCCACCAGGATCCCCAGAGCCACCAGGACCCATAGAGGAACCCTTAGACCCATAGTAGGACCCCCAAATCCACCCCCAGCACCATAGCGGGACCCCCAGAGCCACCCCTGGACCCACAGCGAGACCCATAGAGGGAACCCCAGAGCCACCAAGACCCACAGAGCCACCAGGACCCACAGAGGAACCCCTAGACCCATAGCGGGACCCCCAAATCTACCCCTGGATCCACAGCGAGACCCATAGAGGGACCCCCAGGGCCACCAGGACCCATAGAGGGACCCTTAGACCCATAGCGGGACCCCCAAATCTACCCCTGGATCCACAGCGAGACCCATAGCGGGACCCCCAGGGCCACCAGGACCCACAGAGGAACCCCTAGACCCATAGCAGGACCCCCAAATCTACCCCTGGATCCACAGCGAGACCCATAGAGGGACCCCCAGGGCCACCAGGACCCATAGAGGGACCCTTAGACCCAGAGCGGGACCCCCAAATCCACCCCTGGATTCACAGAGGGACCCATAGAGGGAACCCCAGGGCCACCAGGACCTATAGAGGGACCCCCCAGGGCCACCAGGATCCCCAGAGCCACCAGGACCCATAGAGGAACCCTTAGACCCATAGCAGGACCCCCAAATCCACCCCCAGCACCATAGCGGGACCCCCAGAGCCACCCCTGGACCCACAGCGAGACCCATAGAGGGAACCCCAGAGCCACCAAGACCCACAGAGCCACCAGGACCCACAGAGGAACCCCTAGACCCATAGCGGGACCCCCAAATCTACCCCTGGATCCACAGCGAGACCCATAGCGGGACCCCCAGGGCCACCAGGACCCACAGAGGAACCCCTAGACCCATAGCAGGACCCCCAAATCTACCCCTGGATCCACAGCGAGACCCATAGAGGGACCCCCAGGGCCACCAGGACCCATAGAGGGACCCTTAGACCCAGAGCGGGACCCCCAAATCCACCCCTGGATTCACAGAGGGACCCATAGAGGGAACCCCAGGGCCACCAGGACCTATAGAGGGACCCCCCAGGGCCACCAGGATCCCCAGAGCCACCAGGACCCATAGAGGAACCCTTAGACCCATAGTAGGACCCCCAAATCCACCCCCAGCACCATAGCGGGACCCCCAGAGCCACCCCTGGACCCACAGCGAGACCCATAGAGGGAACCCCAGAGCCACCAAGACCCACAGAGCCACCAGGACCCACAGAGGAACCCCTAGACCCATAGCGGGACCCCCAAATCTACCCCTGGATCCACAGCGAGACCCATAGAGGGACCCCCAGGGCCACCAGGACCCATAGAGGGACCCTTAGACCCATAGCGGGACCCCCAAATCTACCCCTGGATCCACAGCGAGACCCATAGAGGGACCCCCAGGGCCACCAGGACCCATAGAGGGACCCTTAGACCCATAGCGGGACCCCCAAATCTACCCCTGGATCCACAGCGAGACCCATAGCGGGACCCCCAGGGCCACCAGGACCCACAGAGGAACCCCTAGACCCATAGCAGGACCCCCAAATCTACCCCTGGATCCACAGCGAGACCCATAGAGGGACCCCCAGGGCCACCAGGACCCATAGAGGGACCCTTAGACCCAGAGCGGGACCCCCAAATCCACCCCTGGATTCACAGAGGGACCCATAGAGGGAACCCCAGGGCCACCAGGACCTATAGAGGGACCCCCCAGGGCCACCAGGATCCCCAGAGCCACCAGGACCCATAGAGGAACCCTTAGACCCATAGTAGGACCCCCAAATCCACCCCCAGCACCATAGCGGGACCCCCAGAGCCACCCCTGGACCCACAGCGAGACCCATAGAGGGAACCGCAGGACCACCAGGACCCATAGAGGAACCCCTAGACCCATAGCAGGACCCCCAAATCCATCCCTGGATCCACAGCGAGACCCATAGAGGGACTCCCAGAGCCACCAGGACCCATAGAGGGACCCCTAGACCCATAGCAGGACCCCCAAACCCACCCCTGGACCCACAGAGGGACCCATAGCGGGACCCCCAGAGCCACCAGGATCCATAGAGAAGCCCCTAGAGTCAGTCTCAGACCCATAGAGGGACCCCCAGCCCCACAAGGACCCACAGAGGCACCTCCAGACCCACAGCAAGACCCCAGACCCCTCGAGCCAGCGGGGTCCCCCCCCCCCAGCCCCATAGCGGGACCCCCAACTCACATTCATGAAGTTGTGGAGCCTCACGGGCGCCGCTGCCCCCCCTGCTCTACTCCGGGCCCGGGGGCCCCCCCCGTTCCCCCAGAACTTGGGGGGCACCCATGGCCCCCTCTCCAAGGGGATGCTGTGGGGGGCAGGCGGGGTGGCGGTTAATTAGAGGAGGGGGCTAACGAAGGTGGGGGGGGAGGGTGTCCCCAAAAGTGGTGGGTGGGGGGCAGCCTTGGACCCCACCACACGAGGACCCAAGGGCTTAATGAGGTTAATTAGTTTAATGAGGTTAATTAGTTTAATGAGGTTCGTTAGCCAGCTTAATGAGGTTGTGGGGGGGATGTTATGGGGCTGGAGGGGGGGGGGGGGGGGGGGCTAGGGGCCTCCTGGAGGGGACAAGGGGGTTAATGAGCTTAATGAGAGGTTGATGTGCTTAACAAGCTCTGCGAGTGGTTAATGAGGTTAAGGGAGGGGGTGCCCAGGGCCACCCATGGGCCCAGGCCACTAACAAGCTTAACGAGACTAACGAGGTTAACAAGGTGGGTAGGGATAATGAGGTTAATGAGCGGATGGGGTTAATGAGATAATGAAGTTAATGAGATGAGGGAGGGGAGGCAGGGTAACGAGGTTAAAGTTAACGAAGTTAACGATGTTAATTGGAAAGGGGGGGGGGGGGGGGGGTGTCTCCAGTCCCACCCTCCCCCTCCGTGGTTGGGGGTCCAACCGAATCCCCCAATTCCAACACCCCGAGACACCCCCCCCCCCCCCCCCCCCCTCAGGACCCCCCTCTCTCCTCTCCCTCCCTGAGACCCTTGAACCCCAAAATCAGATGCCCCCCCCCCCCCCCCCCAGGAATCCCTTAGCCCCCCCAATTCTCCTCCCCTGGAACCCCCCCCCAGGACACCCCAAGGGACACATTGACCCCCACCAGGAGACCCGTGGGACCCCCCTGAACTCCCCCTGGGATTTTCCCTCCCCCCCCCCCTCTCCTGGGACCCCCTGAGACATCCTCCTCCCCCCCCCCCGGGACACCCCATGGGACATCTTGACCCCCCTCCCCAACTCGCTTAGGACCCCCCCTGGAGCCCCCTGACCACACCCCCCCCCCCCCCCCCCCAGGGATTCGCTCCCCTTGAGGGACCCCCCCCCCCCCCAACTCAGGGACCCCACCCCAACTCAGGGACCCCCCCCTCAACTCAGGTACCCCCACCCCCAACTCCGGGACCCCACTCCAACTCAGGGACCCCCCCCCCCCCAACTCAGGGACCCCCCCCCCAACTCAGGGACCCCACTCCAACTCAGGGACCCCCCACCCCAACTCAGGGACCCCCCACCCCAACTCAGGGACCCCCCCCCCCTCAACTCAGGGACCCCCCCCCAACTCAGGGACCCCCCCCCCTCAACTCAGGGACCCCCCCCCCCTCAACTCAGGGACCCCCCCCCCAACTCAGGGACCCCCCCCCCCTCAACTCAGGGACCCCCCCCCCCCCCCCAACTCAGGGACCCCCCACTCCAACTCAGGGACCCCCCCCCCAACTCAGGGACCCCCCCCTCAACTCAGGGACCCCCCACCCCAACTCAGGTACCCCCCCCCCCAACTCAGGGACCCCACTCCAACTCAGGGACCCCCCCCCAACTCAGGGACCCCCCCCCCCCTCAACTCAGGGACCCCCCCCCCCAACTCAGGGACCCCACTCCAACTCAGGGACCCCCCCACCCCAACTCAGGGACCCCCCCCCCAACTCAGGGACCCCCCCCCCCCCAACTCAGGGACCCCCCACTCCAACTCAGGGACCCCCCCACCCCAACTCAGGGACCCCCCACCCCAACTCAGGTACCCCCCCCCCAACTCAGGGACCCCACTCCAACTCAGGGACCCCCCCTCACCGCAGGAAGGCTCCGGCCCCCCCCAATAGCAGCAGGAGACACCCCAGCGCGGCTCCCCCCATGTCGGCTCTGAGTCCCCTCCCCGCCCCGAGCGCGAGGGGGAATCCCTTGAAGCCCCGCCCCCCTGGGGGAACCCCCGAAGCCCCGCCCCTTTGGGGGAACCCCCTGAAGTCCCGCCCCTTCCCCAAACCCCTTTGACCGGCCTAGCCACGCCCCCTCCGGCCTAGCCACGCCCGCATTGGTTACATGCCAACGCCGAGGCCACGCCCCCTTTCGCCTTCCCGCCCTCCTATTGGCTGAGGCCTCGCCCCGCGCGGGAATTCCCCCCCCCAACCCCCGCAAACCACGCCCCCCGGCCTCGGTCCGACCCTGGAGCCCCGCCCCTTTCGCCTTCCCGCGTTCCCGGTGGCCGCGGCCACGCCCCCTTTCGCCTGATTGGCTGCTGCCGCTCTAGCCCCGCCCCCCTTTGCTTCCCGCCTCCTCCCCAGCTCCTCCCACGTGACTCAAAGGGCGCGCCCGGGGCTGAGGGGGAACCCCCAAACCGGCCCCCCCCCCCCCAATCCTGGGACCCCCCCCCCCCAAAACCGGCCCCCCCCAATCCTGGGACCCCCCCAAACCGGCCTCCTAATCCTGAGACTCCCCCAAACCGGCCCCCCCCTAATCCTGGGACCCCCCCAAAAACCGACACCCCTAATCCTGGGAACCCCCAAAACCGACCCCCCCTAATCCTGAGACCCCCCCCAAAACCGACCCCCCCTAATCCTGGGACCCCCCCAAAACCGACCGCCCCCAATCCTGGGAACCCCCAAAACCGACCCCCCCCAATCCTGAGACCCCCACAAACCGCCCCCCTCTAATCCTGAGACCCCCCCCAAAACCGACCCCCCCTAATCCTGGGACCCCCACAAAACCGACCCCCCCCAATCCTGGGACCCCCCCAAAACCGACCCCCCCCAATCCTGGGAACCCCCACAAACCGCCCCCCTCTAATCCTGAGACCCCCCCCAAAACCGACCCCCCCCAATCCTGGGACCCCCCCAATCCTGGGAACCCCCCCAAAACCGACCCCCCCAATCCTGAGACCCCCAAAACCGCCCCCCTCTAATCCTGAGACCCCCCCCAAAACCGACCCCCCCTAATCCTGGGACCCCCCCAAAACCGACCCCCTTAATCCTGGAACCCCCAAACCGCCCCCCAACCTACTCCTGGGACCCCCCCAAACCGCCCCCCAACCTACTCCTGGGACCCCCCAAACCGCCCCCCAACCTACTCCTGGGACCCCCCCAAACCGCCCCCCAACCTACTCCTGGAACCCCCAAACCGCCCCCCAACCTACTCCTGGGACCCCCAAACCGCCCCCCAACCTACTCCTGGGACCCCCCAAACCGCCCCCCAACCCACTCCTGGGACCCCCCCGAACCGCTGCCCCCACACTCCTGGGAACCCCCAAACCGCTCCCCCCACCCCCCCCCCTCCCCATAGGGCCCCCCCAAAACCGCCCCCCCAGACCCAGGAGGCTGTGAAGCACCTTTATTACCCGCTGTGCCGGGGGGGGGACGGACGGATGCGGGGCCCCCCCCGGCCCCACACTTGGGGGGTGGAGTGTGTGTTAGGGGGGTGGGGGGGGCAGCTTCATGTGGGGCTGCCCCATAGCCCCCCCAATTTATAATGAGAGGGAGATGTGGGGCTGCCCCATAGCCCCCCCAATTTATAATGAGAGGGAGATGTGGGGCTGCCCCATAGCCCCCCCAATTTATAATGCGAGAGAGATGTGGGGCTGCCCCATAGCCCCCCCAATTTATAATGAGAGGGAGATGTGGGGCTGCCCCATAGCCCCCCCAATTTATAATGAGAGGGAGATGTGGGGCTGCCCCATAGCCCCCCAATTTATAATGAGAGAGAGATGTGGGGCTGCCCCATAGCCCCCCCAATTTATAATGAGAGGGAGATGTGGGGCTGCCCCATAGCCCCCCCCAATTTATAATGAGAGGGAGATGTGGGGCTGCCCCATAGCCCCCCCAATTTATAATGAGAGGGAGATGTGGGGCTGCCCCATAGCCCCCCCAATTTATAATGAGAGAGAGATGTGGGGCTGCCCCATAGCCCCCCCAATTTATAATGAGAGGGAGATGTGGGGCTGCCCCATAGCCCCCCCAATTTATAATGAGAGAGAGATGTGGGGCTGCCCCATAGCCCCCCAATTTATAATGAGAGGGAGATGTGGGGCTGCCCCATAGCCCCCCAATTTATAATGAGAGAGAGATGTGGGGCTGCCCCATAGCCCCCCCAATTTATAATGAGAGGGAGATGTGGGGCTGCCCCATAGCCCCCCAATTTATAATGAGAGGGAGATGTGGGGCTGCCCCATAGCCCCCCCAATTTATAATGAGAGGAGATGTGGGGCTGCCCCATAGCCCCCCCCAATTTATAATGAGAGGGAGATGTGGGGCTGCCCCATAGCCCCCCCAATTTATAATGAGAGGGAGATGTGGGGCTGCCCATAGCCCCCCCAATTTATAATGAGAGGGAGATGTGGGGCTGCCCCATAGCCCCCCCAATTTATAATGAGAGAGAGATGTGGGGCTGCCCCATAGCCCCCCCAATTTATAATGAGAGGGAGATGTGGGGCTGTCCCATAGCCCCCCCAATTTATAATGAGAGGGAGATGTGGGGCTGCCCCATAGCCCCCCCC
>JAUNZM010003030.1:0-10285 GCA_033459285.1 Clamator glandarius
GGGTCTCTGTGGGGTCTCTATGGGGTCTCTATGGGGTCTCTGTGGGGTCTCTCTGGGGTCTCTATGGGGTCTCTGTGGGGTCTCTATGGGGTCTCTATGGGGTCTCTGTGGGGTCTCTATGGGGTCTCTATGGGGTCTCTATGGGGTCTCTGTGGGGTCTCTATGGGGTCTCTGTGGGGTCTCTATGGGGTCTCTATGGGGTCTCTGTGGGGTCTCTATGGGGTCTCTATGGGGTCTCTATGGGGTCTCTGTGGGGTCTCTATGGGGTCTCTATGGGGTCTCTGTGGGGTCTCTGTGGGGTCTCTATGGGGTCTCTATGGGATCTCTGGGGGGTCTCTGTGGGGTCTCTATGGGGGCTCTATGGGGTCTCTGTGGGGTCTCTATGGGGTCTCTGTGGGGTCTCTATGGGGTCTCTATGGGGTCTCTATGGGGTCTCTGTGGGGTCTCTATGGGGTCTCTATGGGGTCTCTATGGGGTCTCTATGGGGTCTCTATGGGGGCTCTATGGGGTCTCTATGGGGTCTCTGTGGGGTCTCTATGGGGTCTCTATGGGGTCTCTATGGGGTCTCTGGGGGGTCTCTGTGGGGTCTCTGTGGGGTCTCTATGGGGTCTCTATGGGGTCTCTATGGGGTCTCTATGGGGTCTCTATGGGGTCTCTGGGGGGTCTCTGGGGGGTCTCTATGGGGTCTCTGTGGGGTCTCTATGGGGTCTCTATGGGGTCTCTATGGGGTCTCTGTGGGGTCTCTGGGGGGTCTCTGTGGGGTCTCTGTGGGGTCTCTATGGGGTCTCTATGGGGTCTCTGTGGGGTCTCTGTGGGGTCTCTCTGGGGTCTCTATGGGGTCTCTGTGGGGTCTCTATGGGGTCTCTATGGGGTCTCTGTGGGGTCTCTGTGGGGTCTCTGTGGGGTCTCTCTGGGGTCTCTATGGGGTCTCTGTGGGGTCTCTGTGGGGTCTCTATGGGGTCTCTGTGGGGTCTCTATGGGGTCTCTGGGGGGTCTCTGTGGGGTCTCTATGGGGTCTCTCTGGGGTCTCTGTGGGGTCTCTATGGGGTCTCTGTGGGGTCTCTCTGGGGTCTCTATGGGGTCTCTGTGGGGTCTCTATGGGGTCTCTATGGGGTCTCTGTGGGGTCTCTATGGGGTCTCTATGGGGTCTCTGTGGGGTCTCTATGGGGTCTCTCTGGGGTCTCTATGGGGTCTCTGTGGGGTCTCTGTGGGGTCTCTGTGGGGTCTCTATGGGGTCTCTATGGGGTCTCTGTGGGGTCTCTGGGGGGTCTCTCTGGGGTCTCTATGGGGTCTCTGTGGGGTCTCTATGGGGTCTCTATGGGGTCTCTATGGGGTCTCTGTGGGGTCTCTATGGGGTCTCTGTGGGGTCTCTGTGGGGTCTCTATGGAGTCTCTATGGGGTCTCTATGGGGTCTCTATGGGGTCTCTATGGGGTCTCTGTGGGGTCTCTGTGGGGTCTCTATGGGGTCTCTATGGGGTCTCTGGGGGGTCTCTCTGGGGTCTCTGTGGGGTCTCTATGGGGTCTCTGTGGGGTCTCTATGGGGTCTCTATGGGGTCTCTATGGGGTCTCTGTGGGGTCTCTATGGGGTCTCTGTGGGGTCTCTGTGGGGTCTCTATGGAGTCTCTATGGGGTCTCTATGGGGTCTCTATGGGGTCTCTATGGGGTCTCTGGGGGGTCTCTCTGGGGTCTCTGTGGGGTCTCTATGGGGTCTCTGTGGGGTCTCTCTGGGGTCTCTCTGGGGTCTCTGTGGGGTCTCTGTGGGGTCTCTATGGGGTCTCTGTTGGGTCTCTGTGGGGTCTCTGTGGGGTCTCTGTGGGGTCTCTATGGGGTCTCTCTGGGGTCTCTGTGGGGTCTCTGTGGGGTCTCTATGGGGTCTCTGTGGGGTCTCTGTGGGGTCTCTATGGGGTCTCTGGGGTCTCTGTGGGGTCTCTGTGGGGTCTCTGTGGGGTCTCTGTGGGGTCTCTGTGGGTCTCTGGGGGGTCTCTGTGGGGTCTCTATGGGGTCTCTGTGGGGTCTCTGGGGGGTCTCTATGGGGTCTCTATGGGGTCTCTGTGGGGTCTCTGTGGGGTCTCTGTGGGGTCTCTATGGGGTCTCTCTGGGGTCTCTATGGGGTCTCTGTGGGGTCTCTGTGGGGTCTCTATGGGGTCTCTCTGGGGTCTCTGTGGGGTCTCTATGGGGTCTCTATGGGGTCTCTGTGGGGTCTCTGTGGGGTCTCTGTGGGGTCTCTATGGGGTCTCTGTGGGGTCTCTGTGGGGTCTCTATGGGGTCTCTGTGGGGTCTCTGTGGGGTCTCTGTGGGGTCTCTGTGGGGTCTCTGTGGGGTCTCTATGGGGTCTCTGTGGGGTCTCTGTGGGGTCTCTGTAGGGTCTCTGTGGGGTCTCTATGGGGTCTCTATGGGGTCTCTATGGGGTCTCTGTGGGGTCTCTATGGGGTCTCTATGGGGTCTCTATGGGGTTTCTGTGGGGTCTCTATGGGGTCTCTATGGGGTCTCTATGGGGTCTCTATGGGGTCTCTATGGGGTCTCTGTGGGGTCTCTATGGGGTCTCTATGGGGTCTCTGTGGGGTCTCTATGGGGTCTCTATGGGGTCTCTGTGGGGTCTCTATGGGGTCTCTGTGGGGTCTCTGTGGGGTCTCTATGGGGTCTCTCTGGGGTCTCTGTGGGGTCTCTATGGGGTCTCTATGGGGTCTCTGTGGGGTCTCTGTGGGGGCTCTATGGGGTCTCTATGGGGTCTCTGGGGGGGCTCTGTGGGGTCTCTGTGGGGTCTCTATGGGGTCTCTATGGGGTCTCTGTGGGGTGTCTATGGGGTCTCTGTGGGGTCTCTATGGGGTCTCTATGGGGTCTCTGTGGGGTGTCTATGGGGTCTCTGTGGGGTCTCTATGGGGTCTCTGTGGGGTCTCTATGGGGTCTCTATGGGGTCTCTGTGGGGTGTCTGTGGGGGGTCTGTGGGGTCTCTGTGGGGTCTCTATGGGGTCTCTGTGGGGTCTCTGTGGGGTCTCTGTAGGGTCTCTGTGGGGTCTCTATGGGGTCTCTATGGGGTCTCTATGGGGTCTCTGTGGGGTCTCTATGGGGTCTCTATGGGGTCTCTATGGGGTTTCTGTGGGGTCTCTATGGGGTCTCTATGGGGTCTCTATGGGGTCTCTATGGGGTCTCTGTGGGGTCTCTGTGGGGTCTCTATGGGGTCTCTATGGGGTCTCTGTGGGGTCTCTATGGGGTCTCTATGGGGTCTCTGTGGGGTCTCTATGGGGTCTCTGTGGGTGTGGGGTCTCTGTGGGGTCTCTATGGGGTCTCTCTGGGGTCTCTGTGGGGTCTCTATGGGGTCTCTATGGGGTCTCTGTGGGGTCTCTGTGGGGGCTCTATGGGGTCTCTATGGGGTCTCTGGGGGGGCTCTGTGGGGTCTCTGTGGGGTCTCTATGGGGTCTCTATGGGGTCTCTATGGGGTCTCTATGGGGTCTCTGTGGGGTGTCTATGGGGTCTCTGTGGGGTCTCTATGGGGTCTCTGTGGGGTCTCTATGGGGTCTCTATGGGGTCTCTGTGGGGTGTCTGTGGGGGGTCTGTGGGGTCTCTATGGGGTCTCTGTGGGGTCTCTATGGGGTCTCTGTGGGGTCTCTATGGGGTCTCTGTGGGGTGTCTATGGGGTCTCTGTGGGGTCTCTATGGGGTCTCTATGGGGTCTCTGTGGGGTGTCTATGGGGTCTCTGTGGGGTCTCTATGGGGTCTCTGTGGGGTCTCTATGGGGTCTCTATGGGGTCTCTGTGGGGTGTCTGTGGGGGGTCTGTGGGGTCTCTATGGGGTCTCTGTGGGGTCTCTATGGGGTCTCTGTGGGGTCTCTATGGGGTCTCTGGGGGGTCTCTATGGGGTCTCTGGGGGGTCTCTGGGGTCTCTATGGGGTCTCTATGGGGTCTCTGGGGGGTCTCTGTGGGGTCTCTATGGGGTCTCTGGGGGGTCTCTATGGGGTCTATATGGGGTCTCTGTGGGGTCTCTATGGGGTCTCTGGGGGGTCTCTGTGGGGTCTCTGTGGGGTCTCTATGGGGTCTCTATGGGGTCTCTGTGGGGTCTCTGGGGGGTCTCTATGGGGTCTCTGTGGGGTCTCTGTGGGGTCTCTGTGGGGTCTCTGGGGGGTCTCTGGGGGGTCTCTATGGGGTCTCTCTGGGGTCTCTATGGGGTCTCTGTGGGGTCTCTATGGGGTCTCTGGGGGGTCTCTGGGGGGTCTCTATGGGGTCTCTCTGGGGTCTCTCTGGGGTCTCTATGGGGTCTCTGGGGGGTCTCTGTGGGGTCTCTATGGGGTCTCTGGGGGGTCTCTATGGGGTCTCTATGGGGTCTCTGTGGGGTCTCTATGGGGTCTCTGGGGGGTCTCTGTGGGGTCTCTGTGGGGTCTCTATGGGGTCTCTGTGGGGTCTCTATGGGGTCTCTGGGGGGTCTCTATGGGGTCTCTATGGGGTCTCTGTGGGGTCTCTATGGGGTCTCTGGGGGGTCTCTGTGGGGTCTCTGTGGGGTCTCTATGGGGTCTCTATGGGGTCTCTGGGGGGTCTCTGGGGGGTCTCTATGGGGTCTCTGTGGGGTCTCTGTGGGGTCTCTGTGGGGTCTCTGGGGGGTCTCTGGGGGGTCTCTATGGGGTCTCTCTGGGGTCTCTATGGGGTCTCTGTGGGGTCTCTATGGGGTCTCTGGGGGGTCTCTGGGGGGTCTCTATGGGGTCTCTCTGGGGTCTCTCTGGGGTCTCTATGGGGTCTCTGGGGGGTCTCTGTGGGGTCTCTATGGGGTCTCTGGGGGGTCTCTATGGGGTCTCTATGGGGTCTCTGTGGGGTCTCTATGGGGTCTCTGGGGGGTCTCTGTGGGGTCTCTGTGGGGTCTCTATGGGGTCTCTATGGGGTCTCTATGGGGTCTCTGTGGGGTCTCTATGGGGTCTCTGTGGGGTCTCTGGGGGGTCTCTGTGGGGTCTCTGTGGGGTCTCTATGGGGTCTCTGTGGGGTCTCTGTGGGGTCTCTATGGGGTCTCTATGGGGTCTCTGTGGGGTCTCTGTGGGGTCTCTGGGGGGTCTCTGTGGGGTCTCTGTGGGGTCTCTGTGGGGTCTCTATGGGGTCTCTATGGGGTCTCTGTGGGGTCTCTATGGGGCACTGACCCCCCTGCCCCACAGCGATAACGAGGCCCCCGGGGCCGAGGGCGACAACAACGTGACCTGGACGGAGCCGCTGAGCTTCCACCTGGGGGTCCTCGTGGCCTGGTCTGCCCCATAGATCCCTGCCCCATGGATCATGCCCCACGGATCCTGCCCCATGGATCCTGCCCCATAGATCTTGCCCAATAGATCCCTGCCCCATAGATCCCTGACCCATGGATCCTGCCCCACGGATCCTGCCCCACGGATCCTGCCCCATAGATCCTGCCCAATAGATCCCTGCCCCATGGTTCCTGCCCCACAGATCCTGCCCCATGGATCCTGCCCCATAGATCCTGCCCCATGGATCCTGCCCCATAGATCCCTGCCCCACGGATCCTGCCCCATAGATCCCCATTATAGATCCTTGCCCCATAGATCCCCGTTATGGATCCCTGCCCCACAGCTCCACCCCACACATCTGTGCCCGCCCCCACCCCATAGATTTCCCCCCACCCCGCAACCCCTAGATCCTGCCCCACACATCCCTTCCCCCCCAACTCCCTGCCCCATAGATTCCTGCCCCATAGACCCCCCCTCCCCACCCGCTCCCGCCCCACTGCTCCCTGCCCCATAGATCCCTGTCCCACGCAGCCCTGACCCCCCCCGTCCCCTGCCCCATAGAGCCCTGCCCCACTCGTCCCCTGCCCCATAGCGGCTGCCCCACTGATTTCTGCCCCATAGGGATGAGGCCGCCCCCCCCCACCTCAACTTCAGCTCCCGGAGCCCCCAAAGCAAAACCCTGCGGCATCGCTATAGGGTGAGTGCGACCCACAGATCCTGCCCCACAGATCCTGCCCCACAGATCCTGCCCCATAGGTCCCTGCCCCATAGATCCCTGCCCCACAGATCCTGCCCCACAGATCCTGCCCCATGGATCCTGCCCCATAGGTCCCTGCCCCATAGATCCCTGCCCCATGGATCCTTACCCATTGATCCTGCCCCATGGATCCTGCCCCATAGATCCTGCCCCATAGATCCCTGCCCCATGGATCCCTGCCCCATGGATCCTTACTCATTGATCCTGCTCCATGGATCCTGCCCCATGGATCCCTGCCCCATAGATCCTGCTCCATGGATCTCTGCCCCATAGATCCTGCTCCATAGATCCCTGCCCCATAGATCCCACCCCAGAGATTCCTGCGCCATGGATCCTGCCCCATAGATCCCTGCCCCATAGATCCTACCCCAGAGATTCCTGCCCCACGGATCCCACCCTGGAGATCTGCCCCATAGATTCCACCCCATAGGTTTTGCACCCTAGATCCCTGCCCCACAGATCCCACCTCATAGACCCCTGCCCCATAGATTCCATCCCACAGATTTTGTCCCCTAGATCCCTGCCCCATAGATCCTGGCCCATAGATCCCTGCCCCATAGATCCTGGCCCATAGATCCCTCCCCATAGATCCCACCCCATAGATCCCACCCCACGGATCCCACCCCACAGCCCCTGCCCCACATCTGCCCCACAGCTGGAGACGCTGCTGCCTCTGCCCCACACCCACCGCCCCCCGTCGCTCACGGCCCTCCTGCTCCTGCCCCACACGCTGCCCCACGGCATCCACGTCGTCGACCCCCAAGTGCGCATGGTGAGAGCCCCTCCCCCGCCCCGCCCCATAGCGACCCCCAAGCGCGCCCCACAGAATCCGTGGGGCAGCCCTATAACCCCCTCCTCTGCCCCACAGGAGCCCGGTGGGGCCTGTGAGGCCGTGGGGCAGGAGGGGGACGAGGCCGCTATGGGGCAGGAGCTGAACCGGAGCCTGGCTGAGGTGGGGGTGACCCACACTTGTGGGGCTGGGATCCACTTATGGGGCTGGGAGCCTATTTGTGGGTCACTATGGGGCAGGGGAGACCTATATATTGGCTGCTATGGGGCTGGAGACCCCCACTTATGGGGCTGGGACTCACTTAGGGGGGTGGGACCCCTACTTATGGGTCGCTATGGGGCAGGGGGGACCTTTATATTGGCTGCTATGGGGAAGGGGACACCCACTTGTGGGGTGGGACCCACACTTATGGGGCTAGGGACCCAGTTATGGGGCTGGGGACTCACTTACGGGGCTGGGGACCCAGTTATGGGGCTCGGGACTCAGTTATGGGGCTGGGACCCCTGCTTATGGGTCACTATGGGGCTGCGACCCACATTTATGGGGCAGGGGACTCACTTATGGGGCCTGGGCCCCCCCCACTTATGGGTCTCCCCCTCCCCCTCCCCCAGGGCTGCCCCTCCCCCCACGGGCTCCGCCTCTTCCGGTGCGGCCCCTCGCCCCTCCCCCCCCCGGAAGCTCCGGCCTTCGTCGTCATGGAGACCACGCTGCGCCCCTCCCCCACCCTCCAGGTACCGCCCCTCCCCCCCTTCCCCCTTCCCCCTCCCTTTGACCCCTCCCCTCGCTAACAGCCACTTCCGGACCCTCCCCCCGCCACCCAGGGCCCCGCCCACTTCCGGTTCTGCTCCGCCCTCCGCCTCGTTCTGGCCCCACAAGCCTTCGGCGCCGACCCGGAAGCTCTGGGAGCGCAGGTACCGCCCCTCCCCCACCCCCTGCACCTGCCTCCGACCCACTTCCGGTCGCCTCTCCCCCCCCCACCCCTCCCCCGACCCACTTCCGGTCGCCTCTCCCCCCCCAACCCCTCCCCCGACCCACTTCCGGTCGCCCCTCCCCCCCAACCTCTCCCCCGACCCACTTCCGGTCGCCCCTCCCCCCCAACCCCTCCCCCCACCCACTTCCGGTCGCCCCTCCCCCCAACCCCTCCCCCGACCCACTTCCGGTCGCCCCTCCCCCCCCCACCCCTCCCCGACCCACTTCCGGTCGCCCCTCCCCCCCAACCTCTCCCCCGTCCCACTTCTGGTCGCCCCTCCCCCCCAAATCCCCCCCAACTTCCACTTCCTGTTCCCCAACCCCTTCCCCACTCCACTTCCGGTCGCCCCTCCCCCCCCACCTCCCACTTCCGGTCCTCCCGCCCCTCCCCGTTCCACTTCCGGTCACCCCTATCCCCCTGTAACCCCTCCCCCACCCACTTCCGGTCCCCTCTATTCCCCTTTACCCCTCCCCCACCCCGTTTCCCACCACTTCCGGTTCTCCCCCTCCATTTCCGGTTCTCCCCCTCCATTTCCGGTTCTCTCCCCTCACTTCCGGCCCCTCCCCACCTCACTTCCGGTCACCCCTCTCCCCCTTTATCCTCTCCCTCAACCCCCTTTTCCCTCCATTTCTCCTCCATTTCCGGTTCTCCCCCTCCATTTCCGGTTCTCCCCCTCCATTTCCGGTTCTTTCTCTCCATTTCCGGTTCTCTCCCCTCACTTCCGGTTCTCTCCTCCTCTATTTCGGTGTCTCCCCCCCCCCCCCCCCCCCCGCAGGCCCTGACGGAGCTGGAGCTGCTCTCGGGCGGTGCCCCCGTCGCCATCTTGGTCGGGGGAGGGGCTGGGGGGCTGCTCCTCCTCCTCCTCCTCGTCGGAGCCCTCGCCAAGGTCAGACCCTCCCCCGCACTTCCGGGTACCCTTCCCACCACTTCCGGGTACCCCTCCCACCACTTCCGGGTACCTCGACCCGCACTTCCGGGTACCCCTCCCACCACTTCCGGGTACCCCTCCCACCACTTCCGGGTACCCCTCCCGCCTTCCCTCTCCATGTGCCCCTTTAGACCCTCCCCATAGATCCCACCCCATAGATCCTGCCCCATAGATCCTGCCCCATAGAGCCCTGCCCCATAGAGCCTGCCCCATAGATCCTGTCCCATAGATCCTGCCCCATAGAGCCCTGCCCCATAGATCCTGCCCCATAGATCCCACCCCATAGAGCCCTGCCCCATAGATCCTGCCCCATAGAGCCTGCCCCATAGATCCCTGCCCCATAGAGCCTGCCCCATAGATCCCTGCCCCATAGATCCTGCCCCATAGATCCCACCCCATAGAGCCCTGCCCCATAGATCCTGCCCCATAGATCCTGCCCCATAGAGCCTGCCCCATAGATCCCTGCCCCATAGAGCCTGCCCCATAGATCCCACCCCATAGAGCCCTGCCCCATAGATCCTGCCCCATAGATCCTGCCCCATAGAGCCCTGCCCCATAGATCCTGCCCCATAGAGCCCTGCCCCATAGAGCCTGCCCCATAGATCCTGCCCCATAGATCCCTGCCCCATAGAGCCCTGCCCCATAGATCCTGCCCCATAGATCCCTGCCCCATAGAGCCCTGCCCCATAGAGCCTGCCCCATAGAGCCCTGCCCCATAGATCTGCCCCATAGATCCCTGCCCCATAGATCCTGCCCCATAGATCCTGCCCCATAGATCCTGCCCCATAGATCCTGCCCCATAGATCCCTGCCCCATAGAGCCCTGCCCCATAGATCCTGCCCCATAGATCCTGCCCCATAGAGCCTGCCCCATAGATCCTGCCCCATAGATCCCTGCCCCATAGAGCCCTGCCCCATAGAGCCTGCCCCATAGAGCCCTGCCCCATAGATCTGCCCCATAGATCCCTGCCCCATAGATCCCTGCCCCATAGATCCTGCCCCATAGATCCTGCCCCATAGAGCCCTGCCCCATAGAGCCCTGCCCCATAGAGCCCTGCCCCATAGATCCTGCCCCATAGAGCCCTGCCCCATAGAGCCCTGCCCCATAGATCCTGCCCCATAGATCCTGCCCCATAGAGCCCTGCCCCATAGATCCCTGCCCTATAGAGCCTGCCCCATAGATCCCACCCCATAGAGCCCTGCCCCATAGATCCCTGCCCCATAGATCCTGCCCCATAGAGCCTGCCCCATAGATCCTGCCCCATAGAGCCCTGCCTCATAGAGCCCTGCCCCATAGAGCCTGCCCCATAGAGCCCTGCCCCATAGATCCTGCCCCACAGATCCTGCCCCATAGATCCTGCCCCACAGATCCTGCCCCATAGATCCTGCCCCATAGAGCCCTGCCCCATAGATCCTGCCCCATAGATCCTGCCCCATAGATCCTGCCCCATAGAGCCTGCCCCATAGATCCTGCCCCATAGATCCTGCCCCATAGAGCCCTGCCCCATAGATCCTGCCCCATAGATCCTGCCCCACAGATCCTGCCCCATAGATCCTGTGCCATAGATCCTGCCCCACAGATCCTGCCCCATAGATCCTGCCCCACAGAGCCCTGCCCCATAGATCC
>JAUNZM010003031.1:0-20107 GCA_033459285.1 Clamator glandarius
GATCTAGAAGGGTCTGGGGGCTTTTAGATGGGTCCTGGAAGGCTCTAGAAGGGTCTGGGGACTTTTAGAAGGGTCCGGGGGGCCTCTAGAAGGGTCTGGAGGCTTTTAGAAGGGTCCTGCGAGGCTCTAGAAGGGTCCGGGGGCTTTTAGAGGGGTCCTGCGAGGCTCTAGAAGGGTCTGGGGGCTTTTAGAATGATCCGGGGAGGGTCTAGAAGGGTCTGGGGGCCTTAGAAGGGTCCTGGGGGTCTCTAGAAGGGTCTGAGGGCTTTTAGAATGATCCGGGGAGGGTTTAGAAGAGTCTGGGGGCCTTTAGAATGGTCCTGGGGCTCTCTAGAAGGGTCTGGGTGCTTTTAGAAGGGTCCTGGGAGACTCTAGAAGGGTTTGGGGGCTTTTAGAATGGTCCTGGATGGCTCTAGAAGGTTCTGGTTGCTTTTCCAAGGGTCCTGGCTTATCTAGAAGGGTCTGGGGGCATTTAGAAGGGTCCTGGGTGTCTCTAGAAGGGTCTGGGGACTTTAAGAAGGGTCCTGGGGTGACCTAGAAGAAACGGCGTGCCTTAAGAGGGGCCCTGGGGGGCTCTAGAAGGGTCTGGGGGCTTTTAGAAGGGTCCTGGAGTGCTCTAGAAGGGTCTGGGGGCTTTTAGAATGCTCCTGGGGATCTCTAGAAGTGTCTGCGGTCTTTTAGAAAGATCCGGGGAGTGTCTAGATGTGTCTGCGGCCTTTCAGAAGGGTCCTGGGGGGCTCTAGAAGGGTCTGGGGGCTTTTAGAAGGGTCCTGGGGGTGTCTAGAAGGGTCTGGGGGCTTTTAGAATGGTCCTGGGGTGCTCTAGAAGGGACGGGGTGCCTTAAGAGGAGGCCTGGGGGGCTCTAGAAGTGTCTGGGGGCTTTTAGAATGG
Source organism: Clamator glandarius (assembly GCA_033459285.1). NCBI lineage: Eukaryota > Metazoa > Chordata > Aves > Cuculiformes > Cuculidae > Clamator > Clamator glandarius. The sequence continues at coordinate 892 of JAUNZM010003031.1, forward strand.
TCCTGGGGTGCTCTAGAAGGGTCTGGGGGCTTTTAGAATGCTCCTGGTTGTCTCTTGAAGGGTCTGGGGGCATTTAGAAGGGTCCTGGGGGTCTCTAGAAGGGTCTGGGGGCTTTTAGAATGGTCCTGGGAGGCTCTAGAAGGGTCTGGGTGCTTTTAGAAGGGTCCTGGGTGCCTCTTGAAGGGTCTGGGGGCATTTAGAAGGGTCCTGGGGGGCTCTAGAAGGGTCTAGGGGCTTTTAGAAGGGTACTGGGGGGCTCTAGAAGGGTCTGGGGGCTTTTAGAATGATCCTGGGGGGCTCTAGAAGGGTCTGGGGTCTTTTCGAAGGATCCGGGGAGGGTCTAGAAGGGTCTGGGGGCTTTTAGAAGTGTCCTAGGGGCCTCTAGAAGGGTCTGGGGGCTTTTAGATGTGTCCTAGGGGGCTCTAGAAGCGTCTGGGGGCTTTTGGAATGATCCTGGGGGGCTCTAGAAGGGTCTGGGGGCTTTTAGAATGATCCTGGGGGGCTCTAGAAGGGTCTGGGGGCTTTTAGAATGATCCGGGGACGGTCTAGAAAGGTCTGGGTGCTTTTTGAAGGATCCTAGATGGCTCTAGAAGGGTCTGGGGGCTTTTAGAAGGATCCGGGGAGGGTCTAGAAGGGTCTGGGGGCTTTTAGAAGGGTCCTGGGGTTCTCTAGAAGGGTCTGGTTGCTTTTAGAAGGGTACTGGGAGGCTCTAGAAGGGTCGGGGTGCTTTTATAAGGGTCCGGGGAGCCTCTAGAAGGGTCTGGGTGCTTTTAGAAGGTTCCTGGGTGGCTCTAGAAGGGTCTGGGGGCTTGTAGAAGGGTCCTGGGGGTCTCTAGAAGGGTCTGGGGGCTTTTAGAAGGGTCCTGGGGGCATCTAGAAAGCTCTGGGAGCTTTTAGAAGGGTTCTGGGGGGCTCTAGAAGGGTCTGGGGGCTTGTAGAAGGGTCCTGGGTGCCGCTAGAAGGGTCTGGGGGCTTTTAGAAGGGTCCTGGGGGGCTCAAGAAGGGTCTGGGTGCTTTTAGAAGGGTCCTGGGGTGCTCTAGAAGGGTCTGGGCGCTTTTAGAAGGGTCCTGGGGGGCTCTAGAAGGGTCTGGGGGCTTTTAGAAGGGTCCTGGGGTCTCTAGAAGGGTCTGCGGGCTTTTAGAAGTGTCCTGGGTGGCTCTAGAAGGGTCTGGGGGCTTTTAGAAGGGTCCTGGGGGTCTCTAGAAGGGTCTGGTAGCTTTTAGAAGGGTCCTGGGAGGCTCTAGAAGGGTCTGGGGGCTTTTAGAACTGTCCTGGGATGCTCTAGAAGGGTCTGGGGGCTTTTAGAACTGTTCTGGGATGCTCTAGAAGGTTCTGGGGGCTTTCAGAAGGGTCCAGGGGTCCTCTAGAAGGGTCTGGAGGCTTTTAGAAGGGTCCGGGGGGGCTCTAGAAGGGTCTGGGGGCTTTTAGAAGGGTCCTGGTGTGCTCTAGAAGGGTCTGGGGACATTAAGAAGGGTCCTGGGGTGTCCTAGAAGGGACGGCGTGCCTTAAGAGGGGCCCTGGGGGGCTCTAGAAGGGTCTGGGGGCTTTTAGAAGGGTCCTGGAGTGCTCTAGAAGGGTCTGGGGGCTTTTAGAATGCTCCTGGGTATCTCTAGAATTGTCTGGGGTCTTTTAGAAAGATCCGGGGAGTGTCTAGATATGTCTGCGGCCTTTCAGAAGGGTCCTGGGGGGCTCTAGAAGGGTCTGGGGGCTTTTAGAAGGGTCCTGGGGGTGTCTAGAAGGGTCTGGGGGCTTTTAGAATGGTCCTGGGAGGCTCTAGAAGGGTCTGGGTGCTTTTAGAAGGGTCCTGGGGCCCTCTAGAAGGGTCTGAGTGCTTTTAGAAGGGTCATGGGGGTCTCTAGAAGGGTCTGGGGGCTTTTAGAATGATCCGGGGAGGGTCTAGAAGGTTCTGGGGGCTTTTAGAAGGGTCCTGGGGTGCTCTAGAAGGGTCTGTTGGCTTTTAGAATGGTCCCGGGGTTCTCTAGAAGGGTCTGGGGGCATTTAGAAGTATCCTGGGAGCATCTAGAAGGGTCTGGGATCTATTAGAGTGGTCCGGGGGGGCTCTAGAAGGGTCTGGGGTTTTTTAGAAGGCTCCTGGGAGGCTCTAGAATGGTCTGGGGGCTTTTAGAAGGTTCCTGGGGTTCTCTAGAAGGGTCTGGGGACTTATAGAAGGGTCCTGGGGGCCTCTAGAAGGGTCTGAGAACTATTAGAGTGGTTCGGGGGGGCTCTAGAAGGGTCTGGAGGCATTTAGAAGGGTTTTGGGGGGCTCTAGAAGGGTCTGGGGGCTTTTAGAATAATCCGGGGAGGGTCTAGAAGGGTCTGGGTTCTTTTAGAATAGTCTTGGGAGGTTTTAGAAGGGTCTGGGGTCTTTTAGAATGATCAGGGGAGGGTCTAGAAGGGTCTGGGCGCTTTTAGACTGGTCCTGGGGGGCTCTACAAGGGTCTGGAGGCTTTTAGAGGGGTTCTGGGGGGCCCTAGAAAGGTCTGGGTTCATTTAGAAGGATCCGGGGAGGGTCTAGAAACGTCGCGGGTCTATTAGAAGGGTCCTGGGAGGCTCTAGAAGAATCTGGGGGCTTTTAGAATGATCCGGGGAGGGTCTAGAAGGGTCTGGGGGCCTTTAGAAGGGTGCTGGGGGGCTCTAGAATGGTCTGGGGGCTTTTAGAAGGTTCCTGGGGGCCTCTAGAAGGGTCTGGGGGCTTTTAGAATGATCCTTGTGGGCTCTAGAAGGGTCTGGGGTCTTTTCGAAGCATCCGGGGAGGGTCTAGAAGGGTCTGGGGTCTTTTAGAAGGGTCCTAGGGGCCTCTAGAAGGGTCTGGGGGCTTTTAGATGGGTCCTAGGGGGCTCTAGAAGGGTCTGGGGGCTTTTAGAATGATCCTGGGGGGCTCTAGAAGGGTCTGGGGGCTTTTAGAATGATCCGGGGAGGGTCTAGAAAGGTCTGGGGGCCTTTAGAATGGTATTGGGGGGCTCTAGAAGGGTCTGGGTGCTTTTAGAAGGGTCCTGGGAGGCTCTAGAAGGGTCTGGGGGCTTTTAGAAGAGTCCTGGGTGGCTCTAGAGGGTTCTGGGGGGTTTTAGAAGGGTCCTAGGGGCGTCTAGAAGGGTCTGGGGGCTTTTAGAAGGGTCCTGGGATGCTCTAGAAGGGTCTGGGTGCTTTTAGAAGGGTCCTCGGATGCTCTAGAAGGGTCTGGGGCTTTTAGAAGGGTCCTGGGGGGCTCTAGAATGTTCTGGGGGCTTTCAGAAGGGTCCTGGGGTGCTCTAGAAGGGTCTGGGGGCTTCTAGAACGGTCCTGGGGGGGCTCTAGAATGGTCTGGGGGCTTTTAGAAGGGTCCTGGGTGGCTCTAGAGGGGTCTGGGGGCTTTTTGAAGGGTCCGGGGGGGCTCTAGAAGGGTCTGGGGAATTTTAGAAGGGTCCTCGGATTCTCTAGAAGGGTCTGGGGGCTTTTAGAAGTGTCCTGGAGGGCTCTAGAAGGTTCTGGGGGCTTTCAGAAGGGACCTGGGGGTCTCTAGAAGGGTCTGGGGGCTTTTAGAAGGGTCCTGGGGGGCTCTAGAAGGGTCTGGGTGCCTTTAGAAGGGTCCTGGGTGACTCTAGAATGTTCTGCTGGCTTTCAGAAGGGTCTTGGGGTCCTCTAGAAGGGTCTGGGGGCTTTTAGAAGGGTCCTGGGGGGCTCTAGAAGGGTCTGCGGGCTTTTAGAAGGGTCCTGGGGTGCTCTAGAATGGTCTGTGGGCTTTTAGAAGGGTCCTGGGAGGCTCTAGAATGTTCTGGGGTCTTTTAGAAAGGTCCTGGGAGGATCTAGATGGGTCTGGGGGCTTTTAGAAGGGTCCTGGGATGCTCTAGAAGGGTCTGGGGACTTGTAGATGGATCCTGGGGGGCTCTAGAAGGTTCTGGGTGCTTTTAGAAGGTTCCTGGGTGGCTCTAGAAGGGTCTGGGGGCTTTTAGAAGTGTCCTGGGGTGCTCTAGAAGGGTCTGGAGGCTTTTAGAAGTGTCCTGGGTTGCTCTAGAAGGGTCTGGGGAATTTTAGAAGGGTCCTGGAGGGCTCTAGAAGGTTCTGGGGGCTTTCAGAAGGGTCATGGGAGTCTCTAGAAGGGTCTGGGGTCTTTTAGAAGGGTCCGGGGGGGCTCTAGAAGGGTCTGGGGGCTTTTAGAAGGGTCCTGGGGTGCTCTAGAAGGGCCTGGGGACTTTTAGAAGGGTCCTGGGGTGCTCTAGAAGGGACGGGGTTCATTACGAAGGGACCTGGGTGCCTCTTGAAGGGTCTGGGGGCATTTAGAAGGGTCCTGGGGGGCTCTAGAAGGGTCTAGGGGTTTTTAGAAGGGTACTGGGGGGCTCTAGAAGGGTCTGGGGGCTTTTAGAATGATCCTGGGGGGCTCTAGAAGAGTCTGGGGTCTTTTCGAAGGATCGGGGGAGGGTCTAGAAGGGTCTGGGGGCTTTTAGAAGGGTCCTAGGGGCCTCTAGAAGGGTCTGGGGGCTTTTGGAATGATCCTGGGGGGCTCTAGAAGGGTCTGGGGGCTTTTTGAATGATCCTGGGGGGCTCTAGAAGGGTCTGGGGGCTTTTAGAATGATCCGGGGATGGTCTAGAAAGGTCTGGGTGCTTTTTGAAGAATCCTAGGTGGCTCTAGAAGGGTCTGGGCGCTTTTAGAGGGATCCGGGAAGGGTCTAGAAGGGTCTGGGGGCTTTTAGAAGGGTCCTGGGGGTGTCTAGAAGGGTCTGGGGGCTTTTAGAATGGTCCTGGGAGGCTCTAGAAGGGTCTGGGTGCTTTTAGAAGGGTCCTGGGGCCCTCTAGAAGGGTCTGAGTGCTTTTAGAAGGGTCATGGGGGTCTCTAGAAGGGTCTGGGGGCTTTTAGAATGATCCGGGGAGGGTCTAGAAGGTTCTGGGGGCTTTTAGAAGGGTCCTGGGGTGCTCTAGAAGGGTCTGTTGGCTTTTAGAAGGGTCCCGGGGTTCTCTAGAAGGGTCTGGGGGCATTTAGAAGTATCCTGGGAGCATCTAGAAGGGTCTGGGATCTATTAGAGTGGTCCGGGGGGGCTCTAGAAGGGTCTGGGGTTTTTTAGAAGGCTCCTGGGAGGCTCTAGAATGGTCTGGGGGCTTTTAGAAGGTTCCTGGGGTTCTCTAGAAGGGTCTGGGGACTTATAGAAGGGTCCTGGGGGCCTCTAGAAGGGTCTGAGAACTATTAGAGTGGTTCGGGGGGGCTCTAGAAGGGTCTGGAGGCATTTAGAAGGGTTTTGGGGGGCTCTAGAAGGGTCTGGGGGCTTTTAGAATAATCCGGGGAGGGTCTAGAAGGGTCTGGGTTCTTTTAGAATAGTCTTGGGAGGTTTTAGAAGGGTCTGGGGTCTTTTAGAATGATCAGGGGAGGGTCTAGAAGGGTCTGGGGGCCTTTAGAAGGGTGCTGGGGGGCTCTAGAATGGTCTGGGGGCTTTTAGAAGGTTCCTGGGGGCCTCTAGAAGGGTCTAGTGGCTATTAGAATTATCCTGGTGGGCTCTAGAAGGGTCTGGGGTCTTTTCGAAGCATCCGGGGAGCGTCTAGAAGGGTCTGGGGTCTTTTAGAAGGGTCCTAGGGGCCTCTAGAAGGGTCTGGGGGCTTTTAGATGGGTCCTAGGGGGCTCTAGAAGGGTCTGGGGGCTTTTAGAATGATCCTGGGGGGATCTAGAAGGGTCTGGGGGCTTTTAGAATGATCCGGGGAGGGTCTAGAAAGGTCTGGGGGCCTTTAGAATGGTATTGGGGGGCTCTAGAAGGGTCTGGGTGATTTTAGAAGGGTCCTGGGAGGCTCTAGAAGGGTCTGGGGGCTTTTAGAAGAGTCCTGGGTGGCTCTAGAGGGTTCTGGGGGGTTTTAGAAGGGTCCTAGGGGCGTCTAGAAGGGTCTGGGGGCTTTTAGAAGGGTCCTGGGATGCTCTAGAAGGGTCTGGGTGCTTTTAGAAGGGTCCTCGGATGCTCTAGAAGGGTCTGGGGCTTTTAGAAGGGTCCTGGGGGGCTCTAGAATGTTCTGGGGGCTTTCAGAAGGGTCCTGGGGTGCTCTAGAAGGGTCTGGGGGCTTCTAGAACGGTCCTGGGGGGGCTCTAGAATGGTCTGGGGGCTTTTAGAAGGGTCCTGGGTGGCTCTAGAAGGGTCTGGGGGCTTTTAGAAGGGTCCGGGGGGGCTCTAGAAGGGTCTGGGGAATTTTAGAAGGGTCCTCGGATTCTCTAGAAGGGTCTGGGGGCTTTTAGAAGTGTCCTGGAGGGCTCTAGAAGGTTCTGGGGGCTTTCAGAAGGGACCTGGGGGTCTCTAGAAGGGTCTGGGGGCTTTTAGAAGGGTCCTGGGGGGCTCTAGAAGGGTCTGGGCGCCTTTAGAAGGGTCCTGGGTGATTCTAGAATGTTCTGCTGGCTTTCAGAAGGGTCTTGGGGTCCTCTAGAAGGGTCTGGGGGCTTTTAGAAGGGTCCTGGGTGGCTCTAGAAGGGTCTGCGGGCTTTTAGAATGGTCCTGGGGTGCTCTAGAATGGTCTGGGGGCTTTTAGAAGGGTCCTGGGAGGCTCTAGAAGGTTCTGGGGTCTTTTAGAAAGGTCCTGGGAGGATCTAGATGGGTCTGGGGGCTTTTAGAAGGGTCCTGGGATGCTCTAGAAGGGTCTGGGGACTTGTAGATGGGTCCTGGGGGGCTCTAGAAGGTTCTGGGTGCTTTTAGAAGGTTCCTGGGTGGCTCTAGAAGGGTCTGGGGGCTTTTAGAAGTGTCCTGGGGTGCTCTAGAAGGGTCTGGGGGCTTTTAGAAGTGTCCTGGGTTGCTCTAGAAGGGTCTGGGGAATTTTAGAAGGGTCCTGGAGGGCTCTAGAAGGTTCTGGGGGCTTTCAGAAGGGTCATGGGAGTCTCTAGAAGGGTCTGGGGTCTTTTAGAAGGGTCCGGGGGGGCTCTAGAAGGGTCTGGGGGCTTTTAGAAGGGTCCTGGGGTGCTCTAGAAGGGCCTGGGGACTTTTAGAAGGGTCCTGGGGTGCTCTAGAAGGGACGGGGTTCATTAAGAAGGGACCTGGGTGCCTCTTGAAGAGTCTGGGGGCATTTAGAAGGGTCCTGGGGGGCTCTAGAAGGGTCTAGGGGTTTTTAGAAGGGTACTGGGGGGCTCTAGAAGGGTCTGGGGGCTTTTAGAATGATCCTGGGGGGCTCTAGAAGAGTCTGGGGTCTTTTCGAAGGATCCGGGGAGGGTCTAGAAGGGTCTGGGGGCTTTTAGAAGGGTCCTAGGGGCCTCTAGAAGGGTCTGGGGGCTTTTGGAATGATCCTGGGGGGCTCTAGAAGGGTCTGGGGGCTTTTAGAATGATCCTGGGGGTCTCTAGAAGGGTCTGGGGGCTTTTAGAATGATCCGGGGATGGTCTAGAAAGGTCTGGGTGCTTTTTGAAGAATCCTAGGTGGCTCTAGAAGGGTCTGGGCGCTTTTAGAGGGATCCGGGGAGGGTCTAGAAGGGTCTGGGGGCTTTTAGAAGGGTCCTGGGGGTCTCTAGAAGGGTCTGGTTGCTTTTAGAATGGTACTGGAAGGCTCTAGAAGGGTCGGGGTGCTTTTATAAGGGACCGGGGAGCCTCTAGAAGGGTCTGGGTGCTTTTAGAAAGGTCCTGGGGGGCTCTAGAAGGGTCTGGGTGCCTTTAGAAGGGTCCTGGGTGACTCTAGAATGTTCTGCTGGCTTTCAGAAGGGTCCTGGGGTCCTCTAGAAGGGTCTGGGGGCTTTTAGAAGGGTCCTGGGGGGCTCTAGAAGGGTCTGGGGGCTTTTAGAATGGTCCTGGGGTGCTCTAGAATGGTCTGGGGGCTTTTTCGAAGGGTCCTCGGATGCTCTAGAAGGGTCTGGGGGCTTTTAGAAAGGTCCTGGGAGGATCTAGATGGGTCTGGGGGCTTTTAGAAGGGTCCTGGGATGCTCTAGAAGGGTCCGGGGACTTGTAGATGGGTCCTGGGGGGCTCTAGAAGGTTCTGGGTGCTTTTAGAAGGTTCCTGGGTGGCTCTAGAAGGGTCTGGGGGCTTTTAGAAGTGTCCTGGGGTGCTCTAGAATGGTCTGGGGGCTTTTAGAAGTGTCCTGGGGTGCTCTAGAAGGGTCTGGGGGCTTTTAGAAGGGTCCTCGGATGCTCTAGAAGGGTCTGGGTGCTTTTAGAAGGGTCCTGGAGGGCTCTAGAAGGTTCTGGGGGCTTTCAGAAGGGTCCTGGGAGTCTCTAGAAGGGTCTGGGGTCTTTTAGAAGGGTCCGGGGGGGCTCTAGAAGGGTCTGGGGGCTTTTAGAAAGGTCCTGGGGTGCTCTAGAAGGGCCTAGGTACTTTTAGAAGGGTCCTGGTGTGCTCTAGAAGGGACGGGGTTCATTAAGAAGTTACCTGGGTGCCTCTTGAAGGGTCTGGGGGCATTTAGAAGGGTCCTGGGGGGCTCTAGAAGGGTCTAGGGGCTTTTAGAAGGGTACTGGGGGGCTCTAGAAGGGTCTGGGGTCTTTTCGAAGGATCCGGGGAGTGTCTAGAAGGGTCTGGGGGCTTTTAGAAGGGTCCTCGGATTCTCTAGAAGGGTCTGGGGGCTTTTGGAATGATCCTGGGGGGCTCTAGAAGGGTCTGGGGGCTTTTAGAATGATCCTGGGGGGCTCTAGAAGGGTCTGGGGGCTTTTAGAATGATCCGGGGACGGTCTAGAAAGGTCTGGGTGCTTTTTGAAGAATCCTAGGTGGCTCTAGAAGGGTCTGGGGGCTTTTAGAGGGATCCGGGGAGGGTCTAGAAGGGTCTGGGGGCTTTTAGAAGGGTCCTGGGGGTCTCTAGAAGGGTCTGGTTGCTTTTAGAATGGTACTGGAAGGCTCTAGAAGGGTCGGGGTGCTTTTATAAGGGACCGGGGAGCCTCTAGAAGGGTTTGGGTGCTTTTAGAAAGGTCCTGGGGGGCTCTAGAAGGGTCTAGAGGCTTTTAGACGGGTCCTTGGGGCCTCTAGAAGGGTCTGGGTGCTTTTAGAAGGTTCCTGGTTGGATCTAGAAGGGTCTGGAAGCTTGTAGAAGGGTCCGGGGGTCTCTAGAAGGGTCTGGGGGCTTTTAGAAGGGTCCTGGGGGCATCTAGAAGTGTCTGGGAGCTTTTAGAAGGGTACTGGGGGGCTCTAGAAGGGTCTGGGGGCTTGTAGAAGAGTCCTGGGTGCCGCTAGAAGGGTCTGGTTGCTTTTAGAAGGGTCCTGGGGGGCTCAAGAAGGGTCTGGGGGCTTTTAGAAGGGTCCTGGTGTGCTCTAGAAGGGTCTGGGGGCTTTTAGAAGGGTCCTGGGGGGATCTAGAAGGGTCTGGGGGCTTTTGGAATGATCCTGGGGGGCTCTAGAAGGGTCTGGGGGCTTTTAGAATGATCCTGGGGGGCTCTAGAAGGGTCTGGGGGCTTTTAGAATGATCCGGGGACGGTCTAGAAAGGTCTGGGTGCTTTTTGAAGAATCCTAGGTGGCTCTAGAAGGGTCTGGGGGCTTTTAGAGGGATCCGGGGAGGGTCTAGAAGGGTCTGGGGGCTTTTAGAAGGGTCCTGGGGGTCTCTAGAAGGGTCTGGTTGCTTTTAGAATGGTACTGGAAGGCTCTAGAAGGGTCGGGGTGCTTTTATAAGGGACCGGGGAGCCCCTAGAAGGGTCTGGGTGCTTTTAGAAAGGTCCTGGGGGGCTCTAGAAGGGTCTAGAGGCTTTTAGACGGGTCCTTGGGGCCTCTAGAAGGGTCTGGGTGCTTTTAGAAGGTTCCTGGGTGGATCTAGAAGGGTCTGGAAGCTTGTAGAATGGTCCGGGGGTCTCTAGAAGGGTCTGGGGGCTTTTAGAAGGGTCCTGGGGGCATCTAGAAGGGTCTGGGAGCTTTTAGAAGGGTCCTGGGGGGCTCTAGAAGGGTCTGGGGGCTTGTAGAAGAGTCCTGGGTGCCTCTAGAAGGGTCTGGGGGCTTTTAGAAGGGTCCTGGGGGGCTCAAGAAGGGTCTGGGGGCTTTTAGAAGGGTCCTGGTGTGCTCTAGAAGGGTCTGGGGGCTTTTAGAAGGGTCCTGGGGGGCTCTAGAAGGGTCTGGGGGCTTTTAGAAGGGTCCTGGGTGGCTCAAGAAGGGTCTGGGGGCTTTTAGAAGGGTCCTGGTGTGCTCTAGAAGGGTCTGGGGGCTTTTAGAAGGGTCCTGGGGGGCTCTAGAAGGGTCTTGGGGCTTTTAGATGGGTCCTGGGGCCTCTAAAAAGGTCTGGGTGCTTTTAGAATGGTCCTGGGAGTATCTAGAAGGGTCTGGGGGCTTTTAGAAGGATCCGGGGAGGGTCTAGAAGGGTCTGGGGGCTTTTGGAAGGGTCCTGGGGGGCTCTAGAAGGGTCTGGGAGCTTTTAGTAGGGTCCTGGGGGGCTCTAGAAGGGTCTGGGGTCTTTTAGAATGTTCCTGGGGGGCTCTAGAAGTGTCTGGGAGCTTTTAGAAGGGTCCTGGGGGCCTCTAGAAGGATCTGGGGGCTTTTAGATGGGTCCTGGGGTTCTCTAGAAGGGTCTGGGGGCATTTAGAAGGGTCCTGAGGGGCTCTAGAAGGGTCTGGGGGCTTTTAGAATGATCCGGGGACGGTCTAGAAGGGTCTTTATGCTTTTAGAAGGATCCTAGGCGGCTCTAGAAGGGTCTGGGGTCTTTTTGAAGGGTCCTGGGGGGCTCTAGAAGGGTCTGGAGGCTTTTAGAAGGGTCTTGGGGGGCTCTAGAAGGGTCTGGGGGCTTTTAGAATAATCCGGGGAGGGTCTAGAAGGGTCTGGGTTCTTTTAGAATAGTCCTGGGAGGTTTTAGAAGGGTCTGGGGTCTTTTAGAATGATCAGGGGAGGGTCTAGAAGGGTCTGGGCGCTTTTAGAAGGGTCCTGGGGGGCTCTACAAGGGTCTGGAGGCTTTTAGAGGGGTTCTGGGGGGCTCTAGAAGGGTCTGGGTTCATTTAGAAGGATCCGGGGAGGGTCTAGAAAGGTCTGGGGGCCTTTAGAATGGTCCTGGGGGGCTCTAGAAGGGTCTGGGTGCTTTTAGAAGGGTCCTGGGAGGCTCTAGAAGGGTCTGGGGGCTTTTAGAAGAGTCCTGGGTGGCTCTAGAGTGTTCTGGGGGCTTTTAGAAGGGTCCTAGGGGCCTCTAGAAGGGTCTGGGGGCTTTTAGAAGGGTCCTGTGGGTCTCTAGAAGGATCTGGGGGCTTTCAGAAGGGTCGTGGGTGCCTCTAGAAGGGTCTAGGGGCTTTTAGAAGGGTCCGGGGGAGCTCTAGTAGGGTCTGGGGGCTTTTAGAAGGGTCCTAGTGTGCTCTAGAAGGTACGGGGGGGATTAAGAGGGGCCCTGGGGCCTCTAAAAGGGTCTGGTGTCTTTTAGAAGGGTCCTGGGGGGCTCTATAAGGGTCTGGAGGATTTTAGAAGGGTCTGGGAGGGCTCTAGAAGGGTCTTGGGTCTTTTAGAAGGGACCTGGGGTGCTCTAGAAGAGTCTGGGGGCTATTATAGGGTCCTGGGGGTCTGTAGAAGGGTCTGGGGGCTTTCAGAAGGGTCCTGGGGGACTCTAGAAGGGTCTGGGTGCTTTTAGAAGGGTACAGGGGGGGCTCTAGAAGGGTCTGGGTGCTTTTAGAATGGTCCTGGGGGCCTCCAGAATGGTCTGGGGGCTTTTAGAAGGGTCCTGGGATGCTCTAGAAGGGTCTGGGGGCTTTTAGAAGAATCCGGGGAGGGTCTAGATTAGTCGTGGGACTTTTAGAAGGGTCCTTGGGTGCTCTAGAAGGGTCTGGGTTCTTTTAGAAAGGTCCTGGGGTGCTCTAGAAGGGTCTGGGGGCTTTTAGAAGAATCCGGGGAGGGTCTAGATTAGTCTGGGGGCTTTTAGATGGGTCCTGGGGGGCTCTAGAAGGGTCTGGTTGCTTTTAGAAGGGTCCTGTGGGGCTCTAGAAGGGTCTGGGGGCTTTTAGAAGGGTCCTGGGGTGCTCTAGAAGGTTCTGGGGGCTTTTATAGGGTCCTCGGGGTCTGTAGAAGTGTCTGGGTGCTTTTAGAAGGGTCCTGTGGGGCTCTAGAAGGTTCTGGGGGCTTTCAGAAGGGTCCTGGGGGCCTCTAGAAGGGTCTAGGGGCTTTTAGAAGGGTCCGGGGGGGCTCTAGAAGGGTCTGGGGGCTTTTAGAAGGGTCCTGGTGTGATCTGGAAGGGTCTGGGGACTTTTAGAAGGGTCCTGGGCTGCTCTAGAAGGGACGGGGTGCCTTAAGAGGGGCCCTGGGGGGCTCTAGAATGGTCTGGGGTCTTTTAGAAGGGTCCTGGGGTGCTATAGAAGGGTCTGGGGCCTTTTAGAATGGTCCTGGGGATCTCTAGAAGTGTCTGGGGGCTTTTAGAATTATCCGGAGAGGGTCTAGAAGTTTCTGCGGCCTTTTAGAAGGGTCCTGGGGGGGTCTAGAAGGGTCTGGGGGCTTTTAGAAGGGTCTTGGCGTGCTCTAGAATGGTCTGGGGGCCTTAAGATGGGCCCTGGGTACATCTAGAAGGGTCTGGGGGCTTTTAGAAGGGTCCTGGGATGCTCTAGAAGTGTCTGGGTGCTTTTAGAAGGGTTCTGGGGGGCTCTAGAAGGGTCTGGGGGCTTTTAGAAGGGTCCTGGGAGGATCTAGAAGGGTATGGGGGCTTTTAGAAGGATCCGGGGAGGGTCTAGAAGGGTCTGGGGGCTTTTAGAAGGGTCCTGGTTGGCTCTAGAAGGGTCTCGGGACATTTAGAAGGGTCCTGGGGTCCTCTAGAAGGGTCTGGGGGCTTTTAGAATGGTCCTGGGGGGCTCTAGAAGGGTCTGGGGGCTTTTAGATGTGTCCTGGGGGGCTCTAGAATGGTCTGGGGGCTTTTAGATGGGTCTTGGGTATCTCTAGAATGGTCTGGGGGCTTTTAGAGGGGTATTGGGAGGCTCTAGAAGGGTCTGGGGGCTTTTAGAATGATCCGGGGACGGTCTAGAAGGGTCTTTATGCTTTTTGAAGGATCCTAGGGTGCTCTAGAAGTGTCTGGGGTCTTTTAGAAGGGTCCTGGGGGGGTTTTGAAGGGTCTGGGGGCATTTAGAATGGTCCTAGGAGGCTCTAGAAGGGTCTGGGTGCTTTTCGAAGGGTCCTGGGGGGCTCTAGAAGGTTCTAGAGGCTTTTAGAAGGGTCCTGGGTGCCTCTAGAAGGGTCTGGGATCGTTCAGAAGGGTCCTGGGAGGCTCTGGAAGGGTCTGGGTGCTTTTATAAGGGTCCTGGGGGCCTCTCGAAGTGTCTGGGGGCTTTTACAAGGGTCCGGGGGGGCTCTAGAAGGGTCTGGGGACTTTTAGAAGGGTCCTGGTGGCCTCTAGACAAGTCTGGGGGCTATTAGAAGGGTCCTGGGGGGCTGTAGAAGGGTCTGGGGGCTTGTAGAAGGGTCCTGGGGGGGGCTAGAAGGGTCTGGGGTCTTTTAGAAGGGTCCTGGGTGGCTCTAGGAGGTTCTGGGGGCTTTCAGAATGGTCCTGGGGGTCTCTAGAAGGGTCTGGGTGCTTTTAGAAGGGTCCTGGGGGGCTCTAGAAGGGTCTGGGTGCTTTTAGAAGGGTCCTGTGGGGCTCTAGAAGGTTCTGGGGGCTTTCAGAAGGGTCCTGGGGGCCTCTAGAAAAGTCTAGGGGCTTTTAGAAGGGTCCGGGGGGGCTCTAGAAGTGTCTGGGGGCTTTTGGAAGGGTCCTGGGGGGCTCTAGAATGGTCTGGGTCCTTTGTACTTAGCTGGCAGGGGAGACACCCTGATCAAGCAGGTGCTTTTCCCAGGCCATGCTCATCCTTTGCACTCCGGGTGTGCTGAGCCCTGCGAATTCCCCAAATGTGCAAAATTAAAATTTTTGCTCTAGAAGCACCCAGACCCTTCTAGAGCCCCCCAGGAACCTTCTAAAAGCACCCAGACACGTCTAGAGCCCCCAGGAACATTCTAAAATCCCCCAGACACTTTTAGAGCCCCCAGTGTGCTTCTCAAAGCCCCCGGACTTTCTAGAGCCCCCCAAAACCTTATAAAGGCCCCCAAAATCTTATAAAGCCCCCCAGGCCCTACTAAACCCCCTTAGGACCCTTCTACAATACCCTAGACCCTTCTAGAGCCACCGAGGACCCTTCTAAAAGACCCCAAACCCTTCCGGAGCCCCTTAGGAACCTTTTTAGAGACCCTAGACCCTCCTAGATCCTTCAAGGACTCTTCTAAAAGCCCCCAGATACTTCTAGGGGTTAGAGGCAGGGTTAGGGTTAGGGTTAGGGTTAGGGTTAGGGTTAGGGTTAGAGTTAGGGTTAGGGTTAGGGTTAGAGTTAGGGTTAGGGTTAGGGTTAGAGTTAGGGTTAGGGTTAGGGTTAGGGTTAGAGTTAGGGTTAGGGTTAGGGTTAGGGTTAGAGTTAGGGTTAGGGTTAGGGTTAGGGTTAGGGTTAGGGTTTGGGTTTGTGTTAGAGTTAGGGTTAGAGTAAGAGTTAGGGTTAGGGATAGGGTTAGGAACCTTTTTTAGCCCTACAGGACCCATCTAAAAGCACTCAGACCATTCAACATCCCCTCAGGACCCTCCTAACTGTCCCCAGATCCTTCTAGAGCCCACCAGGACCCTTCTAAAAGACCCAGACCCCTCTAGAGCCCCCCAAGACCATTCTAAAAGCCCCCAGACCCTTCTAGAGCCCCACAGGACCCTTCTAATAGCCCCCAGAGCCTTCTAGATGCCCCCAGGACGCTTCTAAAAGCCCTAACACCCTTCTAGAGCCCCCCAGGACCCTTCTAAAATCCCCCAGACCCTTCTAGAGGCCCCCAGGGCCCCTCTAATGGTCCCCAGACCCTTCTAGAGCCCCCCAGGACCCATCTAAAAGCACCCAGACCCTTCTACATCCCCACAGAACCCTTCTAAAAGCCCCCAGACCCTTCTAGAGCCACCCAGGTCCCTTCTAAAAGCACCCAGACCCTTCTAGATGCACCCAGGACCCTTCTGAAAGCACCCAGACCCTTCTAGAGCCACGCAGGACCCTTCTAAAAGCACACAGACCCCCTTCTAGAGCCTCCCCGGATACTTCTAAAATCCTCCAGACATTTGTAGAGCCCCCCAGGACCCTTCTAAAAGCACCCAGACCCTTCTAGACCATCCCCGGATCATTCTAAAAGCACCCAGACCCATCTAGAGCCCCCAGGACTCGTCTAAAACCCTCCAGACACTTCTAGAGGCCCCCAGGACCATTCTGAATGCCCCCAGACCCTTCTTGACCCCCCAGGACCCTTCTAAAAGCCTCCAGACCCTTCTAGAGCTTCCCAGGACCCTTCTAAATGCACCCAGAGATATCTAGCGCCCCCCAGGACCCTTCTAAAAGCCCCCAGACCCTTCTAGAGCCCCCCAGGACCCTTCTAAAAGCACCCAGACCCTTCTAGAGCCCCACAGGACCCTTCTAAAAGCCACCAGACCCTTCTAGACCCTCCCCGAATCCTTCTAAAAGCACTCAGACCCTTCTAGAGACACGCAGGACCCTTCTAAAAGTCCCCAGACCCTTCTAGAGCCTCCCAGGACCATTCTAAAAGCCCCCAGACAATTCTAGAGCTCCCCAGGACCCTTCTAAAATCCCCCAGACCCTTCTAGAGGACCCCAGTGCCCCTCTAATGTTCCCCAGAGCCTTCTAGAGCCCCCAAGGACCCTTCTAAAAGCCCCCAGAGCCTTCTAGACCCTCCCAGGATTATTCTAATAGCCCCCAGACCCTTCTAGAGCCCCCCAGGACTCTTCTACAAGCCCCCAGACCCTTCTAGAGCCTCTACGGACCCTTCTAAAAGCCCCCGGACCCTTCTAGAGCCCCCCAGGACCCATCTAAAAGCCCGCAGACCCTTCTACAGCCACACAGGACCCTTCTGAAAGCACCCAGACCCTTCTAGAGCCCCCCAGGACCGTTCTAAAAGAACCCAGACCCTTCTACACCCTCCCCGGATCATTCTAAAAGCACCCAGATACTTCTACAGCCTCCCAGGACCCTTCTAAAATCCTTCAGACCCTTCTAGAAGCCCCCAGGACCCTTCTGAAAGACCCCAGAGCCTTCTAGATGCCCCCAGGACCCTTCTAAAAGCAACCACACCCTTCTAGAGCCCCCCAGGACGCTTCTAAAAGCCCCCAGACCATTCTAGAGCCACCCAGAACCCTTCTAAAAGCCCCCAGACCCTTCTAGAGGCCCCCAAGATCCTTCTAAATGCACCCAGACACTTTTAGCGCCACCCAGGACCCTTCTAAAAGACCCCTGACCCTTCTAGAGCTCCCCAGGACCCTTCTAAAAGCAACCACACCCTTCTAGAGCCCCCCAGGACGCTTCTAAAAGCCCCCAGACCATTCTAGAGCCACCCAGGACCCTTCTGAAAGCCCCCAGACCCTTCTAGAGCTCCCCAGGACCCTTCTAAATGCACCCAGACACTTTTAGCGCCACCCAGGACCCTTCTAAAAGACCCCTGACCCTTCTAGAGCTCCCCAGGACCCTTCTAAAAGCACCCAGACCCTTCTAGAGCCACCCAGGACCCTTCTAAAAGCACCCAGACCCTTCTAGAGCCCCACAGGACCCTTCTAAATGCCCCCAGACTCTTCTAGACCCTCCCCGAATCCTTCTAAAACCACCCAGACCATTCCAGAGCCTCCCAGGACCCTTCTAAAATCCCTCAGACACTTCTAGAGGCCCACAGGACACTTCTAAAAGCCACCAGAGCCTTCTAGATGCCCCCAGGACCATTCTAAAAGCCCTCACACCCTTCTAGAGCACCCCAGGACCCTTCTAAAAGCCCCCAGACCCTTCTAGAGCCCCCCAGGACCCTTCGAAAAGCCCCCAGACCCTTCTAGAGACCCGCAGGACCCTTCTAAATGCACCCAGACCCTTCTAGAGTCTCCCAGGACCCTTCTAAAAGCCCCCAGACCCTTCTAGAGCTCCCCAGGACCCTTCTAAAATACCCCAGACCCCTCTAGAGACCCCCAGGGCTCCTCTAGTGGTCCCCAAACCCTTCTAGAGCCCCCAAGGGCCCTTCTAAAAGCCCCCAGACCCTTCTAGAGACATGCAGGACTCTTCTAAAAGCCCCCAGACCCTTCTAGAGCCTCCCAGAACCTTTCTAAAAGCCCCCAGACAATTCTAGACCTCCCGAGGACCCTTCTAAAATCACCCAGACCATTCTAGAGGCTCCCAGTGCCCCTCTAATGGTCCCCAGACCTTTCTAGAGCCCCCAAGGACCCTTCTAAAAGCCCCCAGACCCTTCTATAGCCACCTAGGACCATTCTAAAAGCACCCAGACCATTCTAGAGGCTACCAGGACCCTTCTAAAATCACCCAGACCCTTCTAGAGCCCCCCAGGACCCTTCTAAATGCCCCCAGACCCTTGTAGAGCCCCCCAGGACCCTTATAAAAGCATCCAGACTATTCTAGAGGACCGCAGGACCCTTCTAAAATCCCCCAGACCCTTCTAGAACCCCCCAGGACCCTTCTAAATGACCCCAGACGATTCTAGAGCCCCCCAGGACTCTTCTAAATGCCCCCAGACACTTCTAGAGAGCCCAGGGCCCGTCTAAAAGCACCCAGACCCTTCTAGAGAACCCCAGGACCCTTCTAAAACCTCCCAGACCCTTCTAGACCCTCCCCGGATCTTTCTAAAAGCCCCCAGACCCTTCTAGAGCCCCCCAGGACCATTCTCAAAGAATCCAGACCCTTCTAGAGCCCCCAGGACCCTTCTAAAAGCCCCCAGACCCTTCTAGATCCTCCCCGTATCATTCTAAATGCCCCCAGACCCTTCTAGAGGACCCCAGGACCCTTCTAAAAGCCGCCAGACCTTTCTAGAGCCTCCCCGGATCCTTCTAAAAGCCCATAGACGCTTCTAGATGCCCCCAGGACCATTCTAAAACCCTCCAGACATTTGTAGAGCCTCCCAGGACCCTTCTAAACGCCCCCAGACCCTTCTAGAACCTCCCCGGATCCTTCTAAAAGTACCCAGACCCATCTGGATCCTCCCAGGACCCTTCTAAAAGACCCCAGACCCTTCTAGAGGCCCCAAGAACCCTTCTAATACACCCCAGACCCTTCTAGAGCCCCTCAGGACCCTTCTGAAAGCCCCCAGACCCTTCTAGAGCACCCCAGGACCCTTCTAAATGCCCCCAGACCTTTCTAGAGGCCCCCAGGATCCTTCTAAAATCCCCCAGACCCTTCTAGAGACCCCCAGGACCCTTCTAAATGCCCCCAGACCAATCTAGAGCCCCCCAGGACTCTTCTAAAAGCATCCAGTCCTTTCTAGAGGCCACCAGGACCGTTCTGAATGCCCCCAGACCATTCTAGAGCCCATCAGGACCATTCTAAAAGCCTCCAGACCCTTCTACATGCCCCCAGGACCCTTCTGAAAGCCCCCAGACCCTTCTAGAGCTCCCCAGGACCCTTCCAAATACACCCAAACACTTCTAGCGACCCCCAGGACCCTTCTGAAAGCCTCAGACCCTTCTAGAGCTCCCCAGGACTCTTCTAAAAAGCCCCAGACCCTTCTAGAGCCACCCAGAACCCGTCTAAAAGACCCCAGACCCTTCTAGAGCTCCACAGGACCCTTCTAAAAGCCCCAGACCCTTCTAGACCCTCCCCGGATCCTTCTAAAAGCACCCAGACCCTTCTAGAGCCTCCCCGGACCCTTCTAAAAGGCCGCAGACAATTCTAGAGGCCCCCAGGACCCTTCTAAAAGCACCCAGAGACTTCTAGATGCACCCAGGACCATTCTAAAAGCCCTCACACCCTTCTAGAGCCCACCAGGACCCTTCTAAAAGCCGCCAGACCCTTCTAGAACCCCCCAGGACCCTTCTAAAAGCCCCCAGACGCTTCTAGAGACCCGCAGGACCCTTCTAAATGCACCCAGACCCTTCTAGAGTCTCCCAGGACCCTTCTAAAAGCCCCCAGACCCTTCTAGAGCTCCCCAGGACACGTCTAAAATAACCAAGACCCTTCTAGAGGTCCCCAGGGCCCCTCTAGTGGTCCCCAGACCCTTCTAGAGCCCCCAAGGACCATTCTAAAAGCCCCCAGACCCTTCAAGAGCTCCCCAGAACCCTTCTAAAATCCCCCAGACCCTTCTAGAGGCCCCTAGGGCCCCTCTAATGGTCCCCAGACCCTTCTAGAGCCCCCAAGGACCCTTCTAAAAGCCCCCAGACCCTTCTAGAGACCCGCAGGACCCTTCTAAAAGACCCCAGACCATGTAGACCATCCCTGGATCCTTCTAATAACCCCCCAGACACTTCTAGAGCCCCCCAGGACCCTTCTAAAAGTCCCCAGACCCTTCTAGACCTTCCCCGGATCCTTCTAAAAGCACCCAGACCCTTCTAGAGCCTCGCAGGACCCTTATAAAATCCCTCAGACCATTCTAGAGCCCCCCAGGACCCTTATA
>JAUNZM010003032.1:0-24623 GCA_033459285.1 Clamator glandarius
GGGTGCGCAGGATTGAGGTCAGAAGGATGGTGTAGGATGACACAGGGTGCGCAGGAGGGTGCTGGGTGCGCAGGAGGGTGCTGGGTGACCAGGAGGGTGCTGGGTGTGCAGGAGGGTGCTGGGTGTGCAGGAGGGTGCTGGGTGATCAGGAGGGTGCTGGGTGCGCAGGAGGGTGCTGGGTGCGCAGGAGGGTGCTGGGTGATCAGGAGGGTGCTGGGTGACCAGGAGGGTGCTGGGTGATCAGGAGGGTGCTTGGTGACCAGGAGGGTGCTGGGTGATCAGGAGGGTGCTGGGTGTGCAGGAGGGTGATGGGTGCGCAGGAGGGTGATGGGTGCGCAGGAGGGTGCTGGGTGCGCAGGATTGAGGTGAGAAGGATGGTGTAGGATGGCACAGGGTGCGCAGGAGGGTGCTGGGTGATCAGGAGGGTGCTGGGTGCGCAGGAGGGTGCTGGGTGATCAGGAGGGTGCTGGGTGCGCAGGATTGAGGTCAGAAGGATGATGTAGGACGGCACAGGGTGCGCAGGAGGGTGCTGGGTGATCAGGAGGGTGCTGGGTGCGCAGGAGGGTGCTGGGTGATCAGGAGGGTGCTGGGTGCGCAGGAGGGTGCTGGGTGATCAGGAGGGTGCTGGGTGCGCAGGATTGAGGTCAGAAGGATGATGTAGGACGGCACAGGGTGCGCAGGAGGGTGCTGGGTGATCAGGAGGGTGCTGGGTGCGCAGGAGGGTGCTGGGTGTGCAGGAGGGTGCTGGGTGCGCAGGAGGGTGCTGGGTGATCAGGAGGGTGCTGGGTGCGCAGGAGGGTGCTGGGTGCGCAGGAGGGTGCTGGGTGATCAGGAGGGTGCTGGGTGCGCAGGAGGGTGCTGGGTGCGCAGGAGGGTGCTGGGTGATCAGGAGGGTGCTGGGTGCGCAGGAGGGTGCTGGGTGCGCAGGAGGGTGCTGGGTGATCAGTGGGTGCTGGGTGATCAGGAGGGTGCTGGGTGATCAGGAGGGTGCTGGGTGCGCAGGAGGGTGCTGGGTGCGCAGGAGGGTGCTGGGTGATCAGGAGGGTGCTGGGTGCACAGGAGGGTGCTGGGTGATCAGGAGGGTGCTGGGTGCGCAGGAGGGTGCTGGGTGATCAGGAGGGTGCTGGGTGCGCAGGAGGGTGCTGGGTGCGCAGGAGGGTGCTGGGTGATCAGGAGGGTGCTGGGTGCGCAGGATTGAGGTGAGAAGGTTGGCGCAGGGCGAGCAGGATTGGGGCTCGCAGGAGGGCGCAGGGGGAGCAGGATTGGGGCTCGCAGGAGGGTGCAGGGGGAGCAGGATTGGGGCTCGCAGGAGGGCGCAGGGGGAGCAGGATTGGGGCTCGCAGGAGGGCGCAGGGGGAGCAGGATTGGGGCTCGCAGGAGGGCGCAGGGCGAGCAGGATTGGGGCTCGCAGGAGGGCGCAGGGGGAGCAGGATTGGGGCTCGCAGGAGGGTGCAGGGGGAGCAGGATTGGGGCTCGCAGGAGGGCACAGGGGGAGCAGGATTGGGGCTCGCAGGAGGGTGCAGGGCGAGCAGGATTGGGGCTCGCAGGAGGGCACAGGGGGAGCAGGATTGGGGCTCGCAGGAGGGCGCAGGGGGAGCAGGATTGGGGCTCGCAGGAGGGCGCAGGGGGAGCAGGATTGGGGCTCGCAGGAGGGTGCAGGGGGAGCAGGATTGGGGCTCGCAGGAGGGTGCAGGGCGAGCAGGATTGGGGCTCGCAGGAGGGCGCAGGGGGAGCAGGATTGGGGCTCGCAGGAGGGCGCAGGGGGAGCAGGATTGGGGCTCGCAGGAGGGTGCAGGGGAGCAGGATTGGGGCTCGCAGGAGGGCGCAGGGTGAGCAGGATTGGGGCTCGCAGGAGGGCGCAGGGGGAGCAGGATTGGGGCTCGCAGGAGGGCGCAGGGCGAGCAGGATTGGGGCTCGCAGGAGGGCGCAGGGCGAGCAGGATTGGGGCTCGCAGGAGGGGCGCAGGGCGAGCAGGATTGGGGCTCGCAGGAGGGCGCAGGGCGAGCAGGATTGGGGCTCGCAGGAGGGCGCAGGGCGAGCAGGATTGGGGCTCGCAGGAGGGTGCAGGGCGAGCAGGATTGGGGCTCGCAGGAGGGCGCAGGGCGAGCAGGATTGGGGCTCGCAGGAGGGCGCAGGGCGAGCAGGATTGGGGCTCGGAGGAGGGCGCAGGGGGAGCAGGATTGGGGCTCGCAGGAGGGTGCAGGGGGAGCAGGATTGGGGCTCGCAGGAGGGCGCAGGGCGAGCAGGATTGGGGCTCGCAGGAGGGCGCAGGGCGAGCAGGATTGGGGCTCGCAGGAGGGCGCAGGGCGAGCAGGATTGGGGCTCGCAGGAGGGCGCAGGGGGAGCAGGATTGGGGCTCGCAGGAGGGTGCAGGGGGAGCAGGATTGGGGCTCGCAGGAGGGCGCAGGGCGAGCAGGATTGGGGCTCGCAGGAGGGCGCAGGGCGAGCAGGATTGGGGCTCGCAGGAGGGTGCAGGGGGAGCAGGATTGGGGCTCGCAGGAGGGTGCAGGGGGAGCAGGATTGGGGCTCGCAGGAGGGCGCAGGGCGAGCAGGATTGGGGCTCGCAGGAGGGCGCAGGGCGAGCAGGATTGGGGCTCGCAGGAGGGCGCAGGGCGAGCAGGATTGGGGCTCGCAGGAGGGCGCAGGGCGAGCAGGATTGGGGCTCGCAGGAGGGCGCAGGGCGAGCAGGATTGGGGCTCGCAGGAGGGCGCAGGGCGAGCAGGATTGGGGCTCGCAGGAGGGTGCAGGGCGAGCAGGATTGGGGCTCGCAGGAGGGCGCAGGGCGAGCAGGATTGGGGCTCGCAGGAGGGCGCAGGGCGAGCAGGATTGGGGCTCGGAGGAGGGCGCAGGGGGAGCAGGATTGGGGCTCGCAGGAGGGTGCAGGGGGAGCAGGATTGGGGCTCGCAGGAGGGCGCAGGGCGAGCAGGATTGGGGCTCGCAGGAGGGCGCAGGGCGAGCAGGATTGGGGCTCGCAGGAGGGCGCAGGGCGAGCAGGATTGGGGCTCGCAGGAGGGCGCAGGGGGAGCAGGATTGGGGCAGGAGGGTGCAGGGGGAGCAGGATTGGGGCTCGCAGGAGGGCGCAGGGCGAGCAGGATTGGGGCTCGCAGGAGGGCGCAGGGCGAGCAGGATTGGGGCTCGCAGGAGGGTGCAGGGGGAGCAGGATTGGGGCTCGCAGGAGGGTGCAGGGCGAGCAGGATTGGGGCTCGCAGGAGGGCGCAGGGCGAGCAGGATTGGGGCTCGGAGGAGGGCGCAGGGCGAGCAGGATTGGGGCTCGCAGGAGGGCGCAGGGGGAGCAGGATTGGGGCTCGCAGGAGGGTGCAGGGGGAGCAGGATTGGGGCTCGCAGGAGGGCGCAGGGGGAGCAGGATTGGGGCTCGCAGGAGGGTGCAGGGCGAGCAGGATTGGGGCTCGCAGGAGGGCGCAGGGGGAGCAGGATTGGGGCTCGCAGGAGGGTGCAGGGGGAGCAGGATTGGGGCTCGCAGGAGGGCGCAGGGGGAGCAGGATTGGGGCTCGCAGGAGGGCGCAGGGCGAGCAGCATTGGGGCTCGCAGGAGGGCGCAGGGGGAGCAGGATTGGGGCTTGCAGGAGGGCGCAGGGCGAGCAGGATTGGGGCTCGCAGGAGGGCGCAGGGCGAGCAGGATTGGGGCTCGCAGGAGGGCGCAGGGGGAGCAGGATTGGGGCTCGCAGGAGGGCGCAGGGGGAGCAGGATTGGGGCTCGCAGGAGGGCGCAGGGGGAGCAGGATTGGGGCTCGCAGGAGGGTGCAGGGGGAGCAGGATTGGGGCTCGCAGGAGGGCGCAGGGCGAGCAGGATTGGGGCTCGCAGGAGGGCGCAGGGGGAGCAGGATTGGGGCTCGCAGGAGGGCGCAGGGGAGCAGGATTGGGGCTCGCAGGAGGGCGCAGGGCGAGGAGGCTCGGGGCGATGCGGCCGGTGGCTCGCAGGCTGAGCGCGGGGGCCACTGCGGGCGAGCGGCGCTGCCGGCTGGGCTCGAGGCGTCTCATCCCGCGTCTCTTGTCGCTCTGTCCTAGTGTGGCTGGATGCGCATCTCACCCCCCAACCCCGCGCCCCGGGGCTGCGCCGAGACCGCCAGGACCCCCAACCTGCCCCCCGACACCGACGGAGCCCCCCAACCTGCCCCCCACAGCACAACTGCAGCCCCCCAACCTGCCCCCCCCGCCCCACAGCAGAACTGCAGCCCCCCAACCTGCCCCCCACAGCAGAACTGCAGCCCCCCAACCTGCCCCCCACAGCAGAACTGCAGCCCCCCAACCTGCCCCCCCTGCCCCACAGCAGAACTGCAGCCCCCCAACCTGCCCCCCACAGCACAACTGCAGCCCCCCAACCTGCCCCCCCTGCCCCACAGCACAACTGCAGCCCCCCAACCTGCCCCCCCTGCCCCACAGCACAACTGCAGCCCCCCAACCTGCCCCCCACAGCACAACTGCAGCCCCCCAACCTGCCCCCCACAGCAGAACTGCAGCCCCCCAACCTGCCCCCCACAGCAGAACTGCAGCCCCCCAACCTGCCCCCCCTGCCCCACAGCAGAACTGCAGCCCCCCAACCTGCCCCACAGCAGAACTGCAGCCCCCCAACCTGCCCCCCCTGCCCCACAGCAGAACTGCAGCCCCCCAACCTGCCCCCCTGCCCCACAGCAGAACTGCAGCCCCCCAACCTGCCCCCCCTGCCCCACAGCAGAACTGCAGCCCCCCAACCTGCCCCCCCTGCCCCACAGCAGAACTGCAGCCCCCCAACCTGCCCCCCTGCCCCACAGCAGAACTGCAGCCCCCCAACCTGCCCCCCCTGCCCCACAGCAGAACTGCAGCCCCCCAACCTGCCCCCCCCGCCCCACAGCAGAACTGCAGCCCCCCAACCTGCCCCCCCTGCCCCACAGCAGAACTGCAGCCCCCCAACCTGCCCCCCCTGCCCCACAGCAGAACTGCAGCCCCCCAACCTGCCCCCCCGCCCCACAGCAGAACTGCAGCCCCCCAACCTGCCCCCCCGCCCCACAGCAGAACTGCAGCCCCCAACCTGCCCCCCCTGCCCCACAGCAGAACTGCAGCCCCCCAACCTGCCCCACAGCACAACTGCAGCCCCCCAACCTGCCCCCCTGCCCCACAGCAGAACTGCAGCCCCCCAACCTGCCCCCCCGCCCCACAGCACAACTGCAGCCCCCCAACCTGCCCCCCCTGCCCCACAGCAGAACTGCAGCCCCCCAACCTGCCCCCCCCCAGCAGAACTGCATCCCCCCAACCTGCCCCCCCCGCCCCACAGCAGAACTGCAGCCCCCCACCCGCCTGCACCCCCAGCCCCAATACAGCCACGCAGCCCCCCAACCTGCCCCCCCTGCCCCACAGCAGCCCCTGCAGCCCCCCAACCTGCCCCCCCTGCCCCACAGCAGCCCCTGCAGCCCCCCAACCTGCCCCCCCTGCCCCACAGCAGCCCCTGCAGCCCCATCTCACCCCCCCCCGGTCTCCCCCTCCAGCGCAGCGCGAGGCGCATGCCTCCCCCCCCAACTCCTGGCGCCCCCCGGTGCAGCCCACGTCTCCATCGCCCACGTCTCCATCGCCCACGTCTCCATCGCCCACGTCTCCATCGCCCGCGTCTCCATCATCGCCCACGTCTCCATCGCCCACGTCTCCATCATCGCCCACGTCTCCATCGCCCGCGTCTCCATCGCCCACGTCTCCATCGCCCACGTCTCCATCGCCCGCGTCTCCATCGCCCACGTCTCCATCGCCCACGTCTCCATCATCGCCCACGTCTCCATCGCCCGCGTCTCCATCGCCCACGTCTCCATCGCCCACGTCTCCATCGCCCACGTCTCCATCGCCCGCGTCTCCATCGCCTCCCGTCCTCCCTCCGCATCCGTCGTCGTCTCTCTGGTCTCACCCCCCCTCCCCGTTGCAGTTTCAGCCCCCACTCCCCATGCAGCTCCCCATCATTCCTCATCATCGCTCGTCGCCCGCAGCTCAGGATTTTTTTTGGGGGGCAAAACACTAAAACCGGGACTGGCCGGACGCAGTAAAGATGCGAGCAAAGAGCCGGCAGCTCCGCCTCGTCCTTTCCTCTGGCTGCTGCATGCGGGGGGCTGCGGGACTGGGGGGGAGCCGGTTGCGACCTGCAGCCGCGGGTCGTGCGGAGCGGGATGGGGTCTGGGGTTCCGGGCTCTGGTTTTGCCGCTGCGGGGCTGGGGGCTCCGGCTTGCGTCCTGCAGCTGCAGGTTGCAGCAAAGCGTGGGGGTAACCTGTGATCCAGCCTTGCAGCTGCAGGCTGGGGGCTCCCGGTTGCGTCCTGCAGCCTTGGGGTGCAGCGGAGCGGGCTGGGGTTCCGTGCTCTGGCCTTGTCGCTGCAGTTGCGGGCTGGGAGCTCCTGGCTGCCTCACGCAGCTGCAGGTTGGGGTGGAGAGAGCTGGGGTTCCATGCTCTGGTCTTGCTGGTGCAGCTGCAGGCTCAGAGCTCCTGGTCACCTCCTGCAGCTGCAGGTTGAGGTGGAGCGTGGAGGTGGCCCCTGCAGCAGGCTGGGAGCTCCTGGTCACCTCCTGCAGCTGCAGGTTGAGGTGGAGCGTGGAGGTGGCCCCTGCAGCAGGCTGGGAGCTCCTGGTCGCCTCCTGCAGCTGCAGGTTGAGGTGGATCGTGGAGGTGGCCCCTGCAGGAGGCTCCGAGCTCCTGGTCACCTCCTGCAGCTGCAGGTTGAGGTGGATCGTGGAGGTGGCCCCTGCAGGAGGCTCAGAGCTCCTGGTCACCTCCTGCAGCTGCAGGTTGAGGTGGAGCGTGGAGGTGGCCCCTGCAGGAGGCTCCGAGCTCCTGGTCGCCTCCTGCAGCTGCAGGTTGAGGTGGAGCGTGGAGGTGGCCCCTGCAGCAGGCTCAGAGCTCCTGGTCACCTCCTGCAGCTGCAGGTTGAGGTGGATCGTGGAGGTGGCCCCTGCAGGAGGCTCAGAGCTCCTGGTCACCTCCTGCAGCTGCAGGTTGAGGTGGAGCGTGGAGGTGGCCCCTGCAGCAGGCTCAGAGCTCCTGGTCACCTCCTGCAGCTGCAGGTTGAGGTGGATCGTGGAGGTGGCCCCTGCAGGAGGCTCAGAGCTCCTGGTCACCTCCTGCAGCTGCAGATTGAGGTGGAGAGGGCTGAGGTTCCATGCTCTGGCCTCATCGCTGCAGCTGCAGGCTCAGAGCTCCTGGTCACCTCCTGCAGCTGCAGATTGAGGTGGATCGTGGAGGTGGCCCCTGCAGGAGGCTCCGAGCTCCTGGTCACCTCCTGCAGCTGCAGGCTGAGGTGGAGCGTGGAGGTGGCCCCTGCAGGAGGCTCAGAGCTCCTGGTCACCTCCTGCAGCTGCAGGTTGAGGTGGAGCGTGGAGGTGGCCCCTGCAGGAGGCTCCGAGCTCCTGGTCACCTGCTGCAGGCTGAGGTGGATCGTGGAGGTGGCCCCTGCAGCAGGCTCAGAGCTCCTGGTCACCTCCTGCAGCTGCAGATTGAGGTGGAGAGGGCTGAGGTTCCATGCTCTGGCCTCATCGCTGCAGCTGCAGGCTCCGAGCTCCTGGTCACCTCCTGCAGCTGCAGATTGAGGTGGATCGTGGAGGTGGCCCCTGCAGCAGGCTCAGAGCTCCTGGTCACCTCCTGCAGCTGCAGGTTGAGGTGGAGCGTGGAGGTGGCCCCTGCAGCAGGCTCAGAGCTCCTGGTCACCTCCTGCAGCTGCAGGTTGAGGTGGATTGTGGAGGTGGCCCCTGCAGGAGGCTCAGAGCTCCTGGTCACCTCCTGCAGCTGCAGGTTAAGGTGGATTGTGGAGGTGGCCCCTGCAGCAGGCTCAGAGCTCCTGGTCGCCTCCTGCAGCTGCAGGTCGAGGTGGAGAGGGCTGAGGTTCCATGCTCTGGCCTCATGGCTGCAGCTGCAGGCTCCGAGCTCCTGGTCACCTCCTGCAGCTGCAGGTTGAGGTGGAGCGTGGAGGTGGCCCCTGCAGCAGGCTCCGAGCTCCTGGTCACCTCCTGCAGCTGCAGATTGAGGTGGAGCGTGGAGGTGGCCCCTGCAGGAGGCTCCGAGCTCCTGGTCACCTCCTGCAGCTGCAGGTTGAGGTGGAGAGGGCTGGGGTTCCATGCTCTGGCCTCATGGCTGCAGCTGCAGGCTCCGAGCTCCTGGTCGCTCCCTACGGTCACAGGTTGCAGCGGACTCGGCTGGGAGCCGGGGTTCCGGGCTCCGTTTTTGTGGCTACGGGCTGGGGGCTCCTGGTTGGATCCTGCAGCCACAGAGCACAGGGCAACGGTGCTGGTCCTGGAGCTGCAATCCCAGGAGCTGGTGTGGTTGCAGCAGGGTTGTGTCTCCTGAATCCTGCTGATTCTGAGGGGTGGGAGCAGCAAATCCCCATAGGCTGAAACTTCTCCTGGGAAATCGAGGATCTAGAGCTTCCAGCAGGGCGGGTGGGAAGGAAAGGGTGGAGAAACGTCATGGAATTGAGATTGGAAGAGATCTCCAAGGGCATCCAGCTCAACCATCAACCCAACATCCCTGTGGGGGTGGAAACATGTCCTCGAGCACCAAATCCTCCAGGGAAGCTGAGGCTCTAGAGAACTTCCAGCAGGATGGGTGGGAAGGAGAGGATGGAGAAACATCATGGAATCATGGAAATATTGAGGTTGGACGAGATCTCCAAGGGCATCCAGCGCAGTCCTCAACCCATCATCCCTGTGGGGATGGAAACGTGTCCCCAAGCACCAAATCCTTGAGGGAAATTGATCTAGAGAGCTTCTAGCAGAGCGGGTGGGGAGGAGAGGATGGAGAAGCATCATGGAATTGAGGTTGGAAGAGATCTCCAAGGGCATCCAGACCAGCCCTCAACCCAACATCCCTGTGGAATCTCGGGGTTCTGGTTGAGAGCAAGTTGGAATCGTGGAACCATGAGATGGGTTAGGTTGGAAGGGACCCCAAAGCCCACCCAGTTCCATCCAGGACACCTGCCACTGGATCAGGAGCTCCAAGCTCCATCCAACCTGGCCATGAACATCTCCAGGGATGGAGCAGCCACCACTGCTCTGGGTTCCACAACTTCTAGTTCCTCCCCACCCTCATCATGAAGAAATTCCTCCTCATGTCCAGTCTAACTCTGTCCCTCTCCAGTTTATCCCCGTTCCCCCTCGTCCCATCACTCCATGACCTTGGAAAAAGTCCCTCCCCAGTTTTCCTGGAGCCCCTTCAGGTGCTGGAAGGTCTCTCTAAGGTCTCCTGGGAGCCTTCTCCTCTCCAGGCTGAGCAACCCCAACTCTCCCAGCCCGTCCTCAGACGGGAGGTTCTCCAGCCCTCCCATCATCCTCAGAGCCTCCTCTGGCCCCGTTCCAGCAGCTCCATCTCCTTTTTACATTGAGGATTCCAGAGCTGGACCCAACCCTCCGGCTGAGGTCTCCCCGGAGAGGAGCGGAGGGGACAATCCCCTCCCTTGTCTAGAATCATGGAACCATGAGATGGTTTGGGTTGGAAGGAACCTCCAAGCCCATCCAGTTCCATCCAGGACACCTCCCAGTGGATCCAGTTGCTCCAAGCCCCATCCAACCTGGCCTTGAACCCCTCCAGGGATGGGAACTGGGGGGTTCTGGTTGACCTCGAGTTGGAATCATGGAACCATGAGATGGTTTGGGCTGGAAGGGACCTCAAAGCCTCCTCCCTGCAGCATGTGAGGCGCTCGCAGTGCTGATAACACGTTATGGGAGAGATGGGGGGGTCCTGGTGCAGCTGGAGGGGCGCAGGCGGCGGCTCCCCCTGCATCGTGAGGTGCCGGCGCAGCATGGGGGCTGCTGCCTGGGGTCCCCGAGCTCCGGTCCCTCTGCTCTCGTGCAGGAGCGCGGCGCTGCCGGCGACGCCGTCATCCCCGGGACGAGGGCGCAGGGCTCGGCGCAGGACGCGGAGGAGACCGAGAGGTGGGGATGCTGGGTTCAACGCGCCGGGCGGCGGCGAGCTCGGGGCTGCGGGTGCATGTAGGGGGGCCTGAACCCCAACGGGGGGAGCTGGGGGGGATCCTGCACTGCGGGACCCGAGGCGGCGGCAGGGAGGGGAGGAGTGGATGCAGCTGCAGGGAGGGGAGAAGCAGCAGCTGCAGCAGCTCCAGGGATGGAGAAGCAGCAGCAGCTGAGGGAGTGGGATCAGCAGCAGCTGCAGGAGTGGGATCAGCAGCAGCTGCAGGGATGGGATCAGCAGCAGCTGCAGGGATGGGATCAGCAGCAGCTGCAGGGATGGGATCAGCAGCAGCTGCAGGGATGGGATCAGCAGCAGCTCCAGGAGTGGGATCAGCAGCTGCAGGGATGGGATCAGCAGCAGCTGCAGGAGTGGGATCAGCAGCTGCAGGGATGGGATCAGCAGCAGCTGCAGGAGTGGGATCAGCAGCTGCAGGGATGGGATCAGCAGCAGCTGCAGGAGTGGGATCAGCGGCAGCTCCAGGAGTGGGATCAGCAGCAGCTGCAGGAGTGGGATCAGCAGCAGCTCCAGGAGTGGGATCAGCAGCAGCTGCAGGAGTGGGATCGGCAGCAGCTGCAGGGATGGGATCAGCAGCAGCTGCAGGGATGGGATCAGCAGCAGCTGCAGGGATGGGATCAGCAGCAGCTGCAGGAGTGGGATCAGCAGCAGCTGCAGGGATGGGATCAGCAGCAGCTGCAGGGATGGGATCAGCAGCAGCTGCAGGGATGGGATCAGCAGCAGCTGCAGGAGTGGGATCAGCAGCAGCTGCGGGGATGGGATCAGCAGCAGCTGCAGGGATGGGATCAGCAGCAGCTCCAGGAGTGGGATCAGCAGCAGCTGCAGGAGTGGGATCAGCAGCAGCTGCAGGAGTGGGATCAGCAGCAGCTGCAGGGATGGGATCAGCGGCAGCTGCAGGGGTGGGATCAGCAGCAGCTGCAGGGATGGGATCATCAGCAGCTGCAGGGATGGGATCAGCAGCAGCTGCAGGAGTGGGATCAGCAGCAGCTGCAGGATTGGGATCAGCAGCAGCTGCAGGGATGGGATCAGCAGCAGCTGCAGGAGTGGGATCAGCAGCAGCTGCAGGGATGGGATCAGCAGCAGCTGCAGGAGTGGGATCAGCAGCAGCTGCAGGGATGGGATCAGCAGCAGGTGCAGGAGTGGGATCAGCAGCAGCTGCAGGAGTGGGATCAGCAGCAGCTCCAGGAGTGGGATCAGCAGCAGCTGCAGGGATGGGATCAGCAGCAGCTGCAGGAGTGGGATCAGCAGCAGCTGCAGGAGTGGGATCAGCAGCAGCTGCAGGGATGGGATCAGCAGCAGCTGCAGGGATGGGATCATCAGCAGCTGCAGGGATGGGATCAGCAGCAGCTGCAGGAGTGGGATCAGCAGCAGCTGCAGGGATGGGATCAGCAGCAGCTGCAGGGATGGGATCAGCAGCAGCTGCAGGGATGGGATCAGCAGCAGCTGCAGGGATGGGATCGGCAGCAGCTGCAGGGATGGGATCAGCAGCAGCTGCAGGGATGGGATCAGCAGCAGCTGCAGGGATGGGATCAGCAGCAGCTGCAGAAATGGGATCAGCAGCAGCTCCAGGAGTGGGATCAGCAGCAGCTGCAGAAATGGGATCAGCAGCAGCTGCAGGAGTGGGATCAGCAGCAGCTGCAGAAATGGGATCAGCAGCAGCTGCAGGGATGGGATCAGCAGCAGCTGCAGAAATGGGATCAGCAGCAGCTGCAGGGATGGGATCAGCAGCAGCTGCAGGGATGGGATCAGCAGCAGCTGCAGGGATGGGATCAGCAGCAGCTCCAGGAGTGGGATCAGCAGCAGCTCCAGGAGTGGGATCAGCAGCAGCTGCAGGGATGGGATCAGCAGCAGCTCCAGGAGTGGGATCAGCAGCAGCTGCAGGGATGGGATCAGCAGCAGCTGCAGGAGTGGGATCAGCAGCAGCTGCGGGGATGGGATCAGCAGCAGCTGCGGGGATGGGATCAGCAGCAGCTCCAGGAGTGGGATCAGCAGCAGCTCCAGGAGTGGGATCAGCAGCAGCTGCAGGGATGGGATCAGCAGCAGCTGCAGGAGTGGGATCAGCAGCAGCTGCAGGGATGGGATCGGCATCAGCTCCAGGAGTGGGATCAGCAGCAGCTGCAGGAGTGGGATCAGCAGCAGCTGCAGGAGTGGGATCAGCAGCTGCTGCAGGGATGGGATCAGCAGCAGCTGCAGGAGTGGGATCAGCGGCAGCTGCAGGAGTGGGATCAGCAGCAGCTGCAGGGATGGGATCAGCAGCAGCTGCAGGGATGGGATCGGCAGCAGCTGCAGGGATGGGATCAGCGGCAGCTGCAGGAGTGGGATCAGCAGCAGCTGCAGGAGTGGGATCAGCAGCAGCTGCAGGGATGGGATCAGTAGCAGCTGCAGGAGTGGGATCAGCAGCAGCTGCAGGGATGGGATCAGCAGCAGCTGCAGGGATGGGATCAGCAGCAGCTGCAGGGATGGGATCAGTAGCAGCTGCAGGAGTGGGATCAGCAGCAGCTGCAGGAGTGGGATCAGCAGCAGCTGCAGGGATGGGATAAGCAGCAGCTGCAGGGATGGGATCAGCAGCAGCTGCAGGGATGGGATCAGCAGCAGCTGCAGGGATGGGATCAGTAGCAGCTGCAGGAGTGGGATCAGCAGCAGCTGCTGGGATGGGATCAGCAGCAGCTGCAGGGATGGGATCAGCAGCAGCTGCAGGGATGGGATCAGCAGCAGCTGCAGGGATGGGATCAGCAGCAGCTGCAGGGATGGGATCAGCAGCAGCTGCAGGGATGGGATCAGCAGCAGCTGCGGGGATGGGATCAGCAGCAGCTGCAGGAGTGGGATCAGCAGCAGCTGCAGGAGTGGGATCAACAGCAGCTCCAGGAGTGGGATCAGCAGCAGCTGCAGGGATGGGATCAGCAGCAGCTGCAGGGATGGGATCAGCAGCAGCTGCAGGAGTGGGATCAGCAGCAGCTGCAGGAGTGGGATCAGCAGCAGCTGCAGGGATGGGATCAGCAGCAGCTGCAGGGATGGGATCAGCAGCAGCTGCAGGGATGGGATCAGCAGCAGCTGCAGGAGTGGGATCAGCAGCAGCTGCAGGGATGGGATCAGCAGCAGCTGCAGGAGTGGGATCAGCAGCAGCTCCAGGAGTGGGATCAGCAGCAGCTGCAGGAGTGGGATCAGCAGCAGCTGCAGGAGTGGGATCAGCAGCAGCTGCAGGAGTGGGATCAGCAGCAGCTGCTGGGATGGGATCAGCAGCAGCTGCAGGAGTGGGATCAGCAGCAGCTGCAGGGATGGGATCAGCAGCAGCTGCAGGGATGGGATCAGCAGCAGCTGCAGGGATGGGATCAGCAGCAGCTGCAGGAGTGGGATCAGCAGCAGCTGCAGGGATGGGATCAGCAGCAGCTGCAGGAGTGGGATCAGCAGCAGCTGCAGGAGTGGGATCAGCAGCAGCTGCGGGGATGGGATCAGCAGCAGCTCCAGGAGTGGGATCAGCAGCAGCTCCAGGAGTGGGATCAGCAGCAGCTGCAGGGATGGGATCAGCAGCAGCTTCAGGAGTGGGATCAGCAGCAGCTGCAGGGATGGGATCGGCATCAGCTCCAGGAGTGGGATCAGCAGCAGCTGCAGGAGTGGGATCAGCAGCAGCTGCAGGAGTGGGATCAGCAGCAGCTGCAGGGATGGGATCAGCAGCAGCTGCAGGAGTGGGATCAGCGGCAGCTGCAGGAGTGGGATCAGCAGCAGCTGCAGGAGTGGGATCAGCAGCAGCTGCAGGGATGGGATCAGCAGCAGCTGCAGGAGTGGGATCAGCAGCAGCTGCAGGGATGGGATCAGCAGCAGCTGCAGGGATGGGATCAGCAGCAGCTGCAGGAGTGGGATCAGCAGCAGCTGCAGGAGTGGGATCAGCAGCAGCTGCAGGGATGGGATCGGCATCAGCTGCAGGAGTGGGATCAGCGGCAGCTGCAGGAGTGGGATCAGCGGCAGCTGCAGGGATGGGATCAGCGGCAGCTGCAGGGATGGGATCAGCGGCAGCTGCAGGAGTGAGATCAGCGGCAGCTGCAGGGATGGGATCAGCGGCAGCTGCAGGAGTGGGATCAGCAGCAGCTGCAGGGATGGGATCAGCAGCAGCTGCAGGAGTGGGATCAGCGGCAGCTGCAGGGGTGGGATCAGCAGCAGCTGCAGGAGTGGGATCAGCGGCAGCTGCAGGGATGGGATCAGCAGCAGCTGCAGGAGTGGGATCAGCGGCAGCTGCAGGGGTGGGATCAGCAGCAGCTCCAGGAGTGGGATCAGCAGCAGCTGCAGGAGTGGGATCAGCAGCAGCTGCAGAAATGGGATCAGCAGCAGCTGCAGGGATGGGATCAGCAGCAGCTGCAGGAGTGGGATCAGTAGCAGCTGCAGGAGTGGGATCAGCAGCAGCTGCAGGGATGGGATCAGCAGCAGCTGCAGGGATGGGATCAGCAGCAGCTGCAGGGATGGGATCAGCAGCAGCTGCAGGAGTGGGATCAGCAGCAGCTGCAGGGATGGGATCAGCAGCAGCTGCAGGAGTGGGATCAGCAGCAGCTGCAGGAGTGGGATCAGCAGCAGCTGCAGGAGTGGGATCAGCAGCAGCTGCAGGGATGGGATCAGCAGCAGCTGCAGGAGTGGGATCAGCAGCAGCTGCAGGAGTGGGATCAGCGGCAGCTGCAGGTGTGGGATCAGCAGCAGCTGCAGGGATGGGATCAGCAGCAGCTGCAGGAGTGGGATCAGCAGCAGCTGCAGGGATGGGATCAGCAGCAGCTGCAGGAGTGGGATCAGCAGCAGCTGCAGGGATGGGATCAGCAGCAGCTGCAGGGATGGGATCAGCAGCAGCTGCAGGAGTGGGATCAGCAGCAGCTCCAGGAGTGGGATCAGCAGCAGCTGCAGGAGTGGGATCAGCAGCAGCTGCAGGGATGGGATCGGCATCAGCTCCAGGAGTGGGATCAGCAGCAGCTGCAGGAGTGGGATCAACAGCAGCTCCAGGAGTGGGATCAGCGGCAGCTGCAGGGATGGGATCAGCAGCAGCTGCAGGGATGGGATCAGTAGCAGCTGCAGGGATGGGATCAGCGGCAGCTGCAGGGATGGGATCAGCGGCAGCTGCAGGGATGGGATCAGCGGCAGCTGCTGGGATGGGATCAGCAGCAGCTGCAGGAGTGGGATCAGCAGCAGCTCCAGGAGTGGGATCAGCAGCAGCTGCAGGGATGGGATCAGCAGCAGCTGCAGGGATGGGTCAGCAGCAGCTGCAGGAGTGGGATCAGCAGCAGCTCCAGGAGTGGGATCAGCAGCAGCTGCAGGGATGGGATCAGCAGCAGCTGCAGGGATGGGATCAGTAGCAGCTGCAGGAGTGGGATCGGCAGCAGCTCCAGGAGTGGGATCAGCAGCAGCTGCAGGGATGGGATCAGCAGCAGCTGCAGGGATGGGATCAGCAGCAGCAGCTGCAGGGATGGGATCAGCAGCAGCAGGGATGGGATCAGCGGCAGCTGCAGGGATGGGATCAGCAGCAGCTGCAGGAGTGGGATCAGCAGCAGCTGCAGGGATGGGATCAGCAGCAGCTGCAGGAGTGGGATCAGCAGCAGCTGCAGGGATGGGATCAGCAGCAGCTGCAGGGATGGGATCAGCAGCAGCTCCAGGAGTGGGATCAGCAGCAGCTGCAGGGATGGGATCAGCAGCAGCTGCAGGAGTGGGATCAGCAGCAGCTGCAGGGATGGGATCAGCAGCAGCTGCAGGGATGGGATCAGCAGCAGCTGCAGGGATGGGATCGGCAGCAGCTCCAGGAGTGGGATCAGCAGC
This sequence comes from Clamator glandarius, assembly GCA_033459285.1. NCBI lineage: Eukaryota > Metazoa > Chordata > Aves > Cuculiformes > Cuculidae > Clamator > Clamator glandarius. The sequence goes on from JAUNZM010003032.1 coordinate 15,725, forward strand.
TGCTGCAGGAGTGGGATCAGCAGCAGCTGCAGGGATGGGATCAGCTGCAGCAGCTGCAGGGATGGGATCAGCAGCAGCTGCAGGAGTGGGATCAGCAACAGCTGCAGGGATGGGATCAGCAGCAGCTGCAGGGATGGGATCAGCAGCAGCTGCAGGAGTGGGATCAGCGGCAGCTGCAGGAGTGGGATCAGCAGCAGCTGCAGGAGTGGGATCAGCAGCAGCTGCAGGGATGGGATCAGCAGCAGCTGCAGGGATGGGATCAGCAGCAGCTGCGGGGATGGGATCAGCAGCAGCTGCAGGAGTGGGATCAGCAGCAGCTGCAGGGATGGGATCAGCAGCAGCTGCAGGGATGGGATCAGCAGCAGCTGCAGGGATGGGATCAGCAGCAGCTGCAGGGATGGGATCAGCAGCAGCTCCAGGAGTGGGATCAGCAGCAGCAGCTGCAGGGACGGGATCAGCAGCAGCTCCAGGAGTGGGATCAGCAGCAGCTCCAGGAGTGGGATCAGCAGCAGCAGCTGCAGGGATGGGATCAGCAGCAGCTCCAGGAGTGGGATCAGCAGCAGCAGCTGCAGGGATGGGATCAGCAGCAGCTGCAGGGATGGGATCAGCAGCAGCAGCTGCAGGGATGGGATCGGCAGCAGCTGCAGGAGTGGGATCAGCAGCAGCTGCAGGGATGGGATCGGCAGCAGCTCCAGGAGTGGGATCAGCAGCAGCAGCTGCAGGGATGGGATCAGCAGCAGCTCCAGGAGTGGGATCAGCAGCAGCAGCTGCAGGGATGGGATCAGCAGCAGCAGCTGCAAGGATGGGATCAGCAGCAGCTCCAGGAGTGGGATCAGCAGCAGCAGCTGCGGGGACGGCTGCAGGTGGAGGCCGCAGCGTGGCTCTCGGCACGTGCCGCGCTGTGCAGCCTGCAGCCCCGCGTCCTCCTCTCCTCAGGCTGCGGGAGCAGCGGGCGCCGCGCTGGCTGGAGGCTCAGGAGCGGCTGCAGCGGCTGCGCCGCTGGCTGGACGCGCTGGAGAAGACGCTGCCCGGCGCTGAGCTGCAGGTAAAATGCGATTAATCCCAGCTCCCCGCAGCCGCTGGGACGCTGCCCGCTGGGGCCAGGCGGCTGCGTGCGAGCCCCGTAGGGGCGTGCAAGGCTCTCGTGGGCGTGCAAGGCTCTCGTGGGCGTGCAAGGTGCCCGTGGGCGTGCAAGGCGCTCGCAGCGTGTTGCCTCGTCAGGGGCGACTGCGACTGCTGCTCCCAGTCCCCCGGAGGAGCCTCCGGCCGCGGCCTTTGTTGCAGCGTCACATGCTCCGCTGCACGTCCTGAAAGGAGCATTCACGGCACAGAGAGAGACGGGGCGGGCACCAGTGACACCAGTGACACCAGTGACACCAGTGACACCAGTGCTCCCAGTTCCCACAGTGAGCACTGTGACACCAGTGACACCAGTGACACCAGTGACACCAGTGACACCAGTGACACCAGTGACACCAATGCTCCCAGTTCCCACAGTGAGCACTGTGACACCAGTGACACCAGTGACACCAGTGACACCAGTGACACCAGTGACACCAATGCTCCCAGTTCCCACAGTGAGCACTGTGACACCGGTGACACCAGTGACACCAGTGACACCAGTGACACCAGTGACACCAGTTCCCACAGTGAGCACTGTGACACCAGTGACACCAGTGACACCAGTGCTCCCATTTCCCACAGTGAGCACTGTGACACCAGTGACACCAGTGACACCAGTGACACCAGTGACACCAGTGACACCAGTGACACCAGTTCCCACAGTGAGCACTGTGACACCAGTGACACCAGTGACACCAGTGCTCCCAGTTCCCACAGTGAGCACTGTGACACCAGTGACACCAGTGACACCAGTGACACCAGTGACACCAGTGACACCAGTGACACCAGTGCTCCCAGTTCCCACAGTGAGCACTGTGACACCAGTGACACCAGTGACACCAGTGACACCAGTGACACCAGTGCTCCCAGTTCCCACAGTGAGCACTGTGACACCAGTGACACCAGTGACACCAGTGACACCAGTGACACCAGTGACACCAGTGTTCCCAGTTCCCACAGTGAGCACTGTGACACCAATGACACCAGTGACACCAGTGACACCAGTGACACCAGTGCTCCCAGTTCCCACAGTGAGCACTGTGACACCAATGACACCAGTGACACCAGTGACACCAGTGACACCAGTGCTCCCAGTTCCCACAGTGAGCACTGTGACACCAGTGACACCAGTGACACCAGTGACACCAGTGACACCAGTGACACCAGTTCCCACAGTGAGCACTGTGACACCAGTGACACCAGTGACACCAGTGCTCCCAGTTCCCACAGTGAGCACTGTGACAACAGTGACACCAGTTACACCAGTAACACCAGTTACAACAGTGAGCACTGTGACACCAGTGACTCCAGTGACACCAGCAACACCAGTTACACCAGTGCTCCCAGTTCCCACAGTGAGCACAGTGAAACCTGTGACCCCAGTTACACCAGTGCTCCCAGTTCCCACAGTGACCCCAGTGAGCACTGTGACTCCAGTTACACCAGTGACACCAGTTCCCACAGTTACACCAGTGACACCAGTTCCCACAGTGACCCCAGTGACCACTGTGACCCCAGTTACACCAGTTACACCAGTGCTCCCAGTTCCCACAGTGATCATAGTGAGCACTGTGACCCCAATGAAACCAGTTACACCAGTGACACCAGTGCTCCCAGTTCCCAAAGTGAGCACAGTGACCACTGTGACTCCAGTTACAGCAGTGACCCCAGTTACACCAGTGCTCCCAGTTCCCACAGTGAGCACCGTGACACCAGTGACACCAGTGACACCAGTGAGCACTGTGACACCAGTGACACCAGTGACACCAGTGACACCAGTTACATCAGTGACCCAAGTGACCCCTGTGACCCCAGTTACACCAATGACACCAGTTCCCACAGTGATCACAGAGACCAGTGACCCCAGTGAAACCAGTGACACCAGTTACACCAGTGCTCCCAGTTCCCACAGTGAGCACTGGGACACCAGTGACACCAGTGACACCAGTGACACCAGTGCTCCCAGTTCCCAAAGTGAGCACAGTGAGCACTGTGACACCAGTGACACCAGTGACACCAGTGACACCAGTGCTCCCAGTTCCCACAGTGAGCACTGTGACACCAGTGAAACCAGTTACACCAGTGATACCAGTTACATCAGTGACCCAAGTGACCCCTGTGACCCCAGTTACACCAATGACACCAGTTCCCACAGTGATCACAGTGACCAGTGACCCCAGTGAAACCAGTGACACCAGTGACACCAGTGCTCCCAGTTCCCACAGTGACCCCAGTGACCACTGTGACACCAGTGACACCAGTGACACCAGTGCTCCCAGTTCCCACAGTGACACCAGTGACCACTGTGACACCAGTGACACCAGTGACACCAGTGCTCCCAGTTCCCACAGTGACACCAGTGACCACTGTGACACCAGTGACACCAGTGACACCAGTGCTCCCAGTTCCCACAGTGACACCAGTTACACCGGTGACACCAGTAATCCCAGTGATACCAATGACACTAGTGACACCAGTGACACCAGTGACATCAGTTCCCACAGTAATGCCAGTGACCCCAGTGGCCCCAGTTATCCCAGTTATCCCAGTGAGACCAGTGACCTGAGTGAATCCAGTTTCACCAGTGACCCCAGGGGCACCAATGACACCAGCGACCCAAGTTACACCAGTAACACCAGTGACCCCAGTTACACCAGTGCTCCCAGTTCCCACAGAGACCCCAGTGACCCCAGTGACCCCAGTGACACCAGTAACACCAGTGACCCCAGTTACACCAGTGCTCCCAGTTCCCACAGTGAGCACTGTGACCCCAGTGACATCAGTGACACCAGTAACACCAGTGACACCAGTAACACCAGTGACCCCAGTTACACCAGTGCTCCCAGTTCCCACAGTGATCCCAGTGACCCCAGTGACATCAGTGACACCAGTAACACCAGTGACACCAGTAACACCAGTGACCCCAGTTACACCAGTGCTCCCAGTTCCCACAGTGAGCACTGTGACACTAGTGACACCAGTGACACCAGTGACACCAGTGACACCAGTTAATCCAGTGTTCCCAGTGACACCAATGACCCAGGGACGTGGAACTGGACTCTAACTGGTTCTGGGGGGATGGAACTGGACTCTAACTGGTTCTGGGGGGATGGAACTGGACTCTAACTGGTTCTGGGGGGATGGAACTGGACTCTAACTGGTTCTGGGGGGATGGAACTGGACTCTAACTGGTTCTGGGGGGATGGAACTGGACTCTAACTGGTTCTAGGGGGGATGGAACTGGACTCTAACTGGTTCTGGGGGGATGGAACTGGACTCTAACTGGTTCTGGGGGGATGGAACTGGACTCTAACTGGTTCTGGGGGGATGGAACTGGACTCTAACTGGTTCTGGGGGGATGGAACTGGACTCTAACTGGTTCTGGGGGGATGGAACTGGACTCTAACTGGTTCTAGGGGGGATGGAACTGGACTCTAACTGGTTCTGGGGGGGATGGAACTGGACTCTAACTGGTTCTGGGGGGATGGAACTGGACTCTAACTGGTTCTAGGGGGGATGGAACTGGACTCTAACTGGTTCTGGGGGGGATGGAACTGGACTCTAACTGGTTCTGGGAGGATGGAACTGGACTCTAACTGGTTCTGGGGGGATGGAACTGGACTCTAACTGGTTCTGTGAGGATGGAACTGGACTCTAACTGGTTCTGGGGGGGATGGAACTGGACTCTAACTGGTTCTGGGGGGATGGAACTGGACTCTAACTGGTTCTGGGGGAATGGAACTGGACTCTAACTGGTTCTGGGGGGATGGAACTGGACTCTAACTGGTTCTGGGGGGATGGAACTGGACTCTAACTGGTTCTGGGGGATGGAACTGGACTCTAACTGGTTCTAGGGGGGATGGAACTGGACTCTAACTGGTTCTGGGGGGATGGAACTGGACTCTAACTGGTTCTGGGGGGATGGAACTGGACTCTAACTGGTTCTGGGGGGATGGAACTGGACTCTAACTGGTTCTGGGGGATGGAACTGGACTCTAACTGGTTCTGGGGGGATGGAACTGGACTCTAACTGGTTCTGGGGGGATGGAACTGGACTCTAACTGGTTCTGGGGGATGGAACTGGACTCTAACTGGTTCTGGGGGGATGGAACTGGACTCTAACTGGTTCTAGGAGGGATGGAACTGGACTCTAACTGGTTCTGGGGGATGGAACTGGACTCTAACTGGTTCTAGGACGGATGGAACTGGACTCTAACTGGTTCTGGGGGATGGAACTGGACTCTAACTGGTTCTAGGAGGGATGGAACTGGACTCTAACTGGTTCTGGGGGGATGGAACTGGACTCTAACTGGTTCTGGGGGGATGGAACTGGACTCTAACTGGTTCTGGGGGGATGGAACTGGACTCTAACTGGTTCTGGGGGGGATGGAACTGGACTCTAACTGGTTCTGGGGGGATGGAACTGGACTCTAACTGGTTCTGGGGGGATGGAACTGGACTCTAACTGGTTCTGGGGGGATGGAACTGGACTCTAACTGGTTCTGGGGGGATGGAACTGGACTCTAACTGGTTCTGGGGGATGGAACTGGACTCTAACTGGTTCTAGGAGGGATGGAACTGGACTCTAACTGGTTCTGGGAGGGATGGAACTGGACTCTAACTGGTTCTGGGGGGATGGAACTGGACTCTAACTGGTTCTGGGGAGGATGGAACTGGACTCTAACTGGTTCTGGGGGATGGAACTGGACTCTAACTGGCTCTGGGGGGGATGGAACTGGACTCTAACTGGTTCTGGGGGGATGGAACTGGACTCTAACTGGTTCTAGGGGGGATGGAACTGGACTCTAACTGCTTCTGGGGGGATGGAACTGGACTCTAACTGGTTCTGGGGGGATGGAACTGGACTCTAACTGGTTCTAGGGGGGATGGAACTGGACTCTAACTGCTTCTGGGGGGATGGAACTGGACTCTAACTGGTTCTGGGGGGATGGAACTGGACTCTAACTGGTTCTAGGGGGGATGGAACTGGACTCTAACTGGTTCTGGGGGGATGGAACTGGACTCTAACTGGTTCTGGGGGGATGGAACTGGACTCTAACTGGTTCTGGGGGGATGGAACTGGACTCTAACTGGTTCTGGGGGGATGGAACTGGACTCTAACTGGTTCTGGGGGGATGGAACTGGACTCTAACTGGTTCTGGGGGGATGGAACTGGACTCTAACTGGTTCTGGGGGGATGGAACTGGACTCTAACTGGTTCTGGGGGGATGGAACTGGACTCTAACTGGTTCTGGGGGGATGGAACTGGACTCTAACTGGTTCTGGGGGGATGGAACTGGACTCTAACTGGTTCTGGGGGGATGGAACTGGACTCTAACTGGTTCTGGGGGGATGGAACTGGACTCTAACTGGTTCTGGGGGGATGGAACTGGACTCTAACTGGTTCTGGGGGGATGGAACTGGACTCTAACTGGTTCTGGGGGGATGGAACTGGACTCTAACTGGTTCTGGGGGGGATGGAACTGGACTCTAACTGGTTCTGGGGGGATGGAACTGGACTCTAACTGGTTCTGGGGGATGGAACTGGACTCTAACTGGTTCTGGGGGGGATGGAACTGGACTCTAACTGGTTCTGGGGGATGGAACTGGACTCTAACTGGTTCTGGGGGGATGGAACTGGACTCTAACTGGTTCTGGGGGGATGGAACTGGACTCTAACTGGTTCTGTGAGGATGGAACTGGACTCTAACTGGTTCTGGGGGGATGGAACTGGACTCTAACTGGTTCTGGGGGGATGGAACTGGACTCTAACTGGTTCTGGGAGGATGGAACTGGACTCTAACTGGTTCTGGGGGGATGGAACTGGACTCTAACTGGTTCTGGGGGGATGGAACTGGACTCTAACTGGTTCTGGGGGGATGGAACTGGACTCTAACTGGTTCTGGGGGGATGGAACTGGACTCTAACTGGTTCTGGGGGGATGGAACTGGACTCTAACTGGTTCTGGGGGGATGGAACTGGACTCTAACTGGTTCTGGGGGGATGGAACTGGACTCTAACTGGTTCTGGGGGGATGGAACTGGACTCTAACTGGTTCTGGGGGGATGGAACTGGACTCTAACTGGTTCTGGGGGGATGGAACTGGACTCTAACTGGTTCTGGGGGGATGGAACTGGACTCTAACTGGTTCTGGGGGGATGGAACTGGACTCTAACTGGTTCTGGGGGGATGGAACTGGACTCTAACTGGTTCTGGGGGGGATGGAACTGGACTCTAACTGGTTCTGGGGGGATGGAACTGGACTCTGGTTCTGGGGGGGATGGAACTGGACTCTAACTGGTTCTGGGGGGATGGAACTGGACTCTAACTGGTTCTGGGGGGATGGAACTGGACTCTAACTGGTTCTGGGGGGATGGAACTGGACTCTAACTGGTTCTGGGGGGATGGAACTGGACTCTAACTGGTTCTGGGGGGATGGAACTGGACTCTAACTGGTTCTGGGGGATGGAACTGGACTCTAACTGGTTCTAGGGGGTATGGAACTGGACTCTAACTGGTTCTGGGGGGATGGAACTGGACTCTAACTGGTTCTGGGGGATGGAACTGGACTCTAACTGGTTCTGTGAGGATGGAACTGGACTCTAACTGGTTCTGGGGGGATGGAACTGGACTCTAACTGGTTCTGTGAGGATGGAACTGGACTCTAACTGGTTCTGGGGGATGGAACTGGACTCTAACTGGTTCTGGGGGGATGGAACTGGACTCTAACTGGTTCTGTGAGGATGGAACTGGACTCTAACTGGTTCTGGGGGATGGAACTGGACTCTAACTGGTTCTGGGGGGATGGAACTGGACTCTAACTGGTTCTGTGAGGATGGAACTGGACTCTAACTGGTTCTGGGGGGATGGAACTGGACTCTAACTGGTTCTGGGGGGATGGAACTGGACTCTAACTGGTTCTGGGGGGATGGAACTGGACTCTAACTGGTTCTGGGGGGATGGAACTGGACTCTAACTGGTTCTGGGGGGATGGAACTGGACTCTAACTGGTTCTGGGGGGATGGAACTGGACTCTAACTGGTTCTGGGGGGATGGAACTGGACTCTAACTGGTTCTGGGGGGATGGAACTGGACTCTAACTGGTTCTGGGGGATGGAACTGGACTCTAACTGGTTCTGGGGGGATGGAACTGGACTCTAACTGGTTCTGGGGGGATGGAACTGGACTCTAACTGGTTCTGGGGGGATGGAACTGGACTCTAACTGGTTCTGGGGGGATGGAACTGGACTCTAACTGGTTCTGGGGGGATGGAACTGGACTCTAACTGGTTCTGGGGGATGGAACTGGACTCTAACTGGTTCTGGGGGGATGGAACTGGACTCTAACTGGTTCTGGGGGATGGAACTGGACTCTAACTGGTTCTGGGGGGATGGAACTGGACTCTAACTGGTTCTGGGGGGATGGAACTGGACTCTAACTGGTTCTGGGGGGATGGAACTGGACTCTAACTGGTTCTGGGGGGATGGAACTGGACTCTAACTGGTTCTGGGGGGATGGAACTGGACTCTAACTGGTTCTGGGGGATGGAACTGGACTCTAACTGGTTCTGGGGGGATGGAACTGGACTCTAACTGGTTCTGGGGGGATGGAACTGGACTCTAACTGGTTCTGGGGGATGGAACTGGACTCTAACTGGTTCTGGGGGGATGGAACTGGACTCTAACTGGTTCTGGGGGGATGGAACTGGACTCTAACTGGTTCTGGGGGGATGGAACTGGACTCTAACTGGTTCTGGGGGGATGGAACTGGACTCTAA
>JAUNZM010003034.1:0-11300 GCA_033459285.1 Clamator glandarius
GACCTATCCTGTTTGACATCTTTATCAATATCTTGGAGGAGGGGAAGGACTGCTTGCTCATGACATTTACAGACTGCTGCCACCTGGAAGGACTTATCCACAAGTTTTAGATCAGGAGTCCCATCCACAGGCACCTAAACAGACTGAAGGAAAGGGACAGTGGGAACGAAGTGAAATTCAAATTCACTGAAATTCAAAGGCAAATGACAAGTCCTGTACACAGAAAGGAAGATGTCTTGGCAACAACACCACTGCTGCTGCTGGTAGGGTTTTGGTACACAGCAACTAAATATGGACCAGCAGTGCACCCTGGCAGCAGAGAAAGCTAGCAGCACCCTGGGCTGTATTAAGAAAAGCATAAGTAGTTGATTGAAGGAAGTGATTATTGCCTTTTATGCAGTAGTCATTAGACTGTATGCATTTAGTCATGCAGGAGTCCAATGCAGAAAATGACATGGGGTGAGTTGGACAACCTCCAAGGTGGTGAGTGAGCTGGAGCACATGCCCTGTGAAGAGAAACTGAGGGAATGGGTCATGTTCGACCAGAAGAGACAGCTTCAGGGAGACCAAATACCAGTCTGTCATTACCTACAAGGTGATAGCGAAGAAGATGGAGCTGAGGTCTGCACAGTGGTGTGAGGCAAGAGGAAAAGAGATAGTGGCCATAGACTGGAACAGAAGAAGTCCAGATTGGCCATAAGAAAAAACTCTTTTGTGTGAGGACAGTCAAACTTTGGGACAAGTTGTGCAGGAAGGTTGTACAATTCTCCATCACTGGAAGCTTCCAAATCCTTGCTGAATGAAGTCCTAATGAACCTCATATGACCTCATGTCTGTCCCTGCTCTGAGCAGAAGTTTGAACTAGAGACCTCCTTCAGTCCCTTCCAAGCTGGATTATCCTGTGGTCCAGCGCCCTTTGTGATGGAGAGGCAAGTCCGAACATCTCTGTAGAATGACATTTTCCAGTTCAGTCCAGAGTGGAACTGAGCAGAAATGAACTGAACTTCTCAAGCTCCAAGACTAGATCCAGCTATCTCTGTGTAAACAGTGTTAAGCAACTAAAGGAACACTAAGACTGTGACCTGGCAGGGTAGTTAAATATGTGCTTAAACCTAAGCACAAGTAACAACACTGAAGTTAAGCTTCACATTGAAACTTGCAGTGCAGCCGAGGGTCAGTAAAGTAGAAAGTTTGCTTCAAGCTAGGATAAGTCTATAGTCCCCCCGTTTCGTCACTAGGTTCAGCAGCAGAGCACTTAGGCACAATTACCTATGAGCTAAGCGTATCTGATACCTCAGCCTGTTAAGAGAGACATGTCACTTTTACAGACCAGGGTAACATTTATAAATAAAGGACATGAGTAACTTTAGGCCCTGATCCAACAATGTACTTAAATGCGTGTGAATGCCCTTAAGCCCAGTGGACTTCAATGGAGCTACACAGATGCTGGAAATTATGCATGTGTTTACATGGTCTGTGGGATTCGGTGCCAGTAGGGTGACATCTACAGTGGAAAACTTGGATGATTAGTCCACAGGGACAAATATTCCTGGTTTTGAGGCACGTGTCTGTAACACAAATCTACATTGGGTGTGGGCTGACATTCATCCTCTATAAAACAGAACTGCAGTGGTTCTTGGACCACAGTAGAGAGGTGAATTCTGCTCTGCACCCAGATAACAATTTTTCAGCTGATGAACAAAGCAGATGTTGCATCTAAAAGAGAATACTCAGCCAAACTGGAATTAGTTCAGTCTCTTGCAGAAAGGAGTTGCAGGCACAAAATAATGTTCACAAATAAAACCTTCAGAAAAATTACTTGCAACATCTATTTCTGCCAGAGAAATTTAGTTGAGTAAACCCTGCAACCAAGAACTGTAAGACTGTCTACTGCTGGTTGACATTGCATCCAGTTTTATATATTAAGTGGTCCCATTTTTCTAGAGTTTTAGATCTGATGCACTGGGAAACAGAATTTTGAACTAATCCATAAGAAAATAGTAGAGATAATGTTTTGGACTTTGGAGGGAAGAGGGCTTAGGTAGATACTCTGTCTAGTCTAGGCATTGGCATTCAGCTGTAGATCATCACTCTGCATCTGCAGACTGTGTTTGCAGAAACTGAAAATTCTTAATGTCTCATGACTGTGGAGTGATATTTAGGGCACCAGTTGCTGTTCTCAGCCTGCTTTTACAGTGAGTTTGTTTTAACCATCTCTACTTGGAGGACTTGCCAGCAGATTCAGCTGAGAATCCATCAAAAAAGTTTTTTCTTACTTGACTGGAAACACATTTCTAACCTTAAACCTTACAATTCACCTGCCTTAACACTGAAAACCTTTTCTGTTACAGACAGCTCCCCCCCCCCGCAACGTCTGAGACATACAGGCTCCATCATCCTATCCTGCTTATGCCCTTCTTCACAAAGTTTATTGAAATCAGGCTGTGTATCCAGAACTGACCTCAGAAGTATTTCATTTCCTGATGCACGAGGTAGTCCCACAGGGGTCATGGAAAGGGAGATGCCTCTGGCTAGCCAGGTCCTGTGATGAGGGGGAGGCATGATAAAGCAGAGTTGCAACACTAAGTGCCACCAAGGACTTGTGCCTCCTCTCACTTCAGGTTTTGGGGAGAAACACTGCAGGCTGGAAAACGTCTCTCCCTCTCTCTGGTCCTACTGCTGAAGCCTGCATGCCAGGCACTGAGAGGCAGATCAGAGCTGGGGTTAATTGGCTGTAACCCTGAGGGAGCGAGAGGTGGAAATCTTCTGTATAGATCACACACTGCGTGAGTGAGACTCTGTGGGTCTGCAGGAGAAGACTTTGTGTCCAGTGCCACCCTTTATGCTAGCATGCCTTCAGGTGGGGAACTCGCATAAAAACAAACTTGCAAAATTTGATGGGTAGGGAAAACCTTACTGATGCTGAGGGCTGGTTTTGGATGCCATAACACAAGGCCAGGCTCTGGGGCCCCAGCTGGCCCAGGAGGAGCCGCAGTCAGCTGCTGTATGCATGCAAGCCTAATACTGGTTCTGAGTGAGAAATCCGAGAGCACACACTACAGATCTGATATCCTGAGCAGCATATCGTCCCCATGTGTTGCCTTGGGTCAGGCTCATGTTTTGAGTAGAGGGACTCTGAATATTTGTTGTCCATGCTGCCAGCTGCCTGCAACACCCTGTCCTAGCGTGCAGACAGCCTGTAAATGCCTTTCCCTTCAATCTAGAAAAACAGGATAAATCACTGTCCTTTGATGGGTCCATTAAACAATCCCTAGATTCATACAGAAGATACTGCAAAGCCAGAATGCAGGGATTTAGTTCTGTTCACCAGACAGGCTGGCATCGGAAATGGAGAAAACAGAGATACAGGGAAACCAAGATGGCGCTGCTCCCAGGGGAAGATGGCGGCCATTTACTGGAGGAATCACAGCCACCGATGGAGTCTTTTTCCCAGGCTGTGGGAGACACCCTGGACAAGTTGTGTTGGGGATTGGCCGCTGCCCCCTTCATATTAATTTCTTCAGCTAAATGGTTTCTTCTGAGTATGTGAATATAATCAGTGGAGTGTGTAAAACTCCCAGGTTTGACCCTTGCTGGGCTCAGTGCTTCTTGTGGTATAAATTTCTTAGGCATAACACAAATGTGTAATGGATTAAAGCTTTAATAGTATCCGTTCAGCAGTTGACTTAAGCAGGTGATGACAAGAGGGGCTGGTAATGCTGCTTTTGTTGGATGAAGGATACGCTGGGCATGCTGCTTATTTGTAACCCAATAGCACTATTCTGTTCCGAGTGGTCCTTGGTGGTAATTATTCCCCATCCTACTTCCTTTGTCTCCCCCTCATTTGCTTCCAAAATGTCATTCTCCTGCTGAGGATGGGCCAGCCCACACTTATCATTCCCTGCTGAGCTTGCTTGCCCTCAATAAAGACATTCCAGGCTTATATTCACGGCCTCTGTGTGGAGGGCATAATTCCTGTTCCCTAGCCAGCATAAGCAAGACATGGCCTGTTCAAACCCTCTCCAGAGCGACTGGCAGCGCTCCCATGGATGTTTGAAGATGCAGCAACAAGTTCCCCTTTTCCATTGTTTTTAACCCAAAAGGTGTTTGCTGCTGGCTTGTTCCCAGTTCCTTGAGCACGCTGAGACTCTGCAGCAGAGCTGGTCTCACACTGCAAAGCGCAGTGCTTGCAAATACTTGTTCACAGTGCGACTCCATCCCTCCTTATTGCTTAGTTTTCATAGGCAGGCTTGCAGTTGTGGTTTTTTTGGACAGTCTGGCTGGAAAGAGTTATGTGTCAAACACAGAGGAAAATACCTGAACACCTGTAGGTGTGCATGAGACAGTAAGTGGCGCTGGTTTCTGAGCAAATTGCTTACACCCTGCCCCAATCCAAACTTTTGAGCTGCAAAACATAACTAATTTGGATAACCCAATGCACATCAAGAACAGAAAATAAAAGGCAGGATATGGAGCATAGACCTCAGGTTTTCAAAGAACAGAGGGAAACAGCCATTTACCTAGGAAAGTTGTGAGTTTTAATAAAACAGTTTCAAACTTATTACCACTATATATTACCAGCAAAATAGCCAAGCAATGAAAAGAAACATCCAGGGCTCTGGCACACAGGAAATTTCCAGTATATCACCCACTGGTTATCTTGCTCCTTGATATGTGACAGATAAAAATTTAGGACTGTCTCTTCTAAATTGTCTCTCCCTTGTATACTCATTTAGGCCTGAGACTACCATCTGCTCTTTGGTTCAGTTTACTTGCAGTGCCACAGATCGTACAGTATCACTAAAAATAAACCAGAGCAAGCACTTCATTCATGCACTCTCTTCTTGGTGCACTCTCTGTGCAGCTGTCAATGGCTAGAAAGCATATATGGAAATCTGCAGATCAGTTAGGTTTGAGAGAGCAGAAATGATGACTCTGCCAAGCATTAAATGCCACCTACCTTTTCTGGGAGTGAATCAAACCCCTTGCTCTGTTTGGCATGCTTGTTGACTTCAAATTTGAAATGATTTTTCACGGACATGAAAACAGTTTGTGATGACAAAAACAATATCAGAGCTTGGGAGGCACTGAATTTCCTCATGAGGGGAAATATCCCTTCAAGAGCTTGCACGATTAAGTCCAGCACCTTCCCTTCCACCTTTGCTGTAGGAATAGAGGTTTGGTGGTTTGAAGGCTCAACTTAAGTTTAAAGATTTTCTCTACTGTACTTGCAGAGCAATAAACTGTATTGGAAATATCTGTCATTAAAAATAAAATAGTGATTTATCTGCTTACAGTTAAACTTTATGCTTTGACAAGTCAAGTTATCAATGGGGAGATGCAGTTCTACGCCAGGGCCAAACTCTTCTACCGGGAGGTACCAGCCACAGAAGAGGGCATGATGGGAGACTACATTGAGCTCTCCAATACAGACATTGAATCCTCCAGGGAGTTTCTCAGGAAATTTGTTGGGGTGAGTAATTTAATCACATCTTTTGCAAGAAATAGTGATGACGTGTCATAAATGACATACACTGTGCAAAATAACATGTATTTTAAATGGCATCATATGTCACATTTGAAATGCAGTCACAGGTCATAACTTACTGTCTTTGGGTCTCAGAATGTATTCTGCCAGGTCATATATAATCATGAATACACATTTTGCCTGGGTTTATGTCATTATTTACCTGTTTTGCATCCTTCTCTTACACTTCAAAGGTGCCAAGAGTTCTTATAGCTTTGTTTGGATAGGAGATTAATCTTCATTGCAGGACTGGGACCTTTCACAAGAAAATCCTTACTGGCTTCAGTGGGAATTTTGTCCATGCAAATTCAAGCAGTCCATTTGGGAAAGTAGCTGAAACTAGATGTTAAGTTTCTATTTTGCCTATTTATAGCTATTTCTGAGAATGCTGCAACATAACCCAGCCTTTCCTCCACCCCAAACATTAGTAGTGTATAGAATAAGCTACACAGTAGCAAAAATAAATCCTTTTCAACATTCCAGTGTCACTAGGGACCTTTGCAAATAGAATTCTAGAGGTCCGTAAACATCTTCAAAGATCTGCTTTGGCCTGAGATACGAAGAGATGCCAAGTGGGATTTTAAAAGCCCTGACAGCAGTAGTATCACTTAGGCACTTGGGTTTCTAAGAATCCTGTTGATATCTAAATGTGTCTTTGGGAATCTGCAAATCTTTAAAAATGTGATCTGAAGGTTTTCTGCCTGGCCTTCCCTCTTCCCTGGGCAAAAGGCCACTAAATTAGCTCAACAGCAGTATTAGATGCTAAAGAATCCACAAAGCTACAGGAAACCAAATTTCTTAATTTCTCCTGCTCAGGAAATGACTGTTTCTCTATAATACTACCATAGATCTCTCATTTTCTGCTCAAATGTACAAATTTGGTATATCCAGATGACTTTTTTTTTAGTCTTAATGATCTGTTATGGAAAAAAGAAGTTCATCAGGTTAATTAGATATTGTGTATAAAAAAATGGGCACAGCTTAAATGACTGGAGTGAAAAATGGGTGTGATTTAACAACACATGGAAATCCTATGTAGCAGTGACAGGCAACTGATGGCAAAGTTTCCTGTACCTAATAGAGGGTGGCTCTTGGGGTAGTGAGCCACCTAAACACAAGTGAACAGCTGCATTTTTTTTTTTTTTAACAGTCATATATATTAACACTAATGCAAAAGGGCTTTGCAACATTTCAAAGCCTCACTGTAGCAGGCTTTCTACAAAAAACAAAATAAGAAAATACAAAGGAAGTTCAGCAAAGGAGCTGAACCTGATGGTAAAATGGCTTTTTCTAAAAAAAACCCCTAAACTGCAGCTTAGAAGCCTAGAGCTGAAGGCATATTCCTTAAATTTTACTCAAGCTTTGTTTTAAGGACATTTGTGGAATACAACTGATACATAAGCATGTAATAAGTAAAACACTTAGTGCTTCCTATACATATAGGTTGAATTTCCTGAACAGCATTTATATCACACTGTTACACTTTCTCATCTCCAAGACCCCAAAAGGAAAGAAGTACAGTCTGTAGCAGATTTTCACATGCCAAAGAGAAACCATATCCTGTGCATCAGGTGTGATGACAGATGAAAAATACTCCAGAGCAGAACTCCTACTCCTATTATTAGCCAGGGATAGAGAGAATACTCTGAATGGCCAAGATCAAACAAGAAAAAAAAAGGAACAGAAAGGAATCTGCACATTTTTCTAATTCTGTTTTGGTTTGTTAAAGCCTGTCCCCTGTTGGTATACACTCAATTGGTTATGTTACTTATGGTTTATTTTCCTTTCCTACTACTGCAATTCAAATCGTAGTCAACCAGATAAAGATATTTACTGACTTTCTGTAGTGGTGACTTTATTCTAAAGCTAATTTGAGTTATCTCTTCCCAAGTGTATGGCTCTGTGAATAGATTTTTTTTCCAATAAGGTGATCAAAACAGAAAAAAATCTGCTTCACACTAATATAAACTGTACTTGCTTTTAAAAAGAGAAGTTAAAAATTTCAGAAAATAGGAAAATTTATTTCAGACCAACTTATTTCACTCTTTTTTTATTGCTTCACCCTCTGAAAAACTTTTCCCTTTGTTTTCAAGATATAAGTCAGTTTCAAAATGAAAAATGCTGTTTAGAAATGAAAAGTTGACAAGTTACTTTTTTTTCCTTGAAAGTTGTGAAAAAGAAGTATCTTGACATTTTCAACATTCTTTCTCATGTTTTTTTGCTATAGTTATTCTCTAGCTTTGAAATATCAATTTCAGAGAGAGTTTTATTCTCCCAAAACTTTATTTTCTGGCAAAACCAGTGCTCCTTAAAAAACTGTTGCCCAGTTCCACTCAAATTACCCCTCTTGAGTTAATTTGGCTGGCATGGAAATGCCACACAGTGACATTTCCCTTGCATGACTGATGTTGCATACCTTCATGTATGCCATTTCTTAGCATGATTCTTAGCACCACTGTAAACTGAGCTACAGATTTCTTTACCATTGGAGAATTTATCTTGCTTGGGCACATGGAAGGAATTATAGAAAGTACTTGACTTATATTCTAGCCTCCCTTCTTCCCAGGCAAGTCAAACTGAGCTAAAAGTGCCACTGTGCTCAAGTTAAGAGGTTTTATGTGTCTGTGAGCAGAACTCAAACCAAAAGCAACATTACCTGAGCCAACAGTTTAGTACAGACAAGCTATAGGCTACCTTAGGTGCAGTTATGCTCAAAGAGTTATCAGCAGAGCTATAGCACTGCATTTTTATGGCAATGCATTTATTCCAGTTAAAGTCTTGATGTCTACATAGACACCGTGTTTTCAAGGGCCTAATCTGGAGGTAATGTGTAAAAAAAGAAAATAAAGAAAACAAAGAAACCATTAATCCAGGAACAGCTGTGAGCTATAGGTGTGTGAAATAATACAGACAGAGACTATATTAACCTTTATAGCTCCCTTTCTGCCCTAAAAACTTTCTCCTTTTCTTACCCTCATTTTACCTGCCTGATTGGATACTTGCTAAATGAAAAGCTTCTCAAAAGTGATTTTTCTTCTCCCGTTTGATCAAAGGGATGGAAGTTGTTGAAAATCCGATTTTTGTTTATTTTAACTTAGAAAGGAAACTGCTGTGATTTTTATCTATTATTTGAACTCTGATTTCTGTTTTACCCTACATATCTACATTGTCTGTCCAAGACCTGAAGAAGTAGCATAAGGAACATATTCCACAGCACTTTTATCTCTAAGGAAATATTTGAGGGCCATCTTTAGCTTTACAGAAAAATTTTGGGCTGTATATGTGTCCTAAACGACAGTGATTCTGAGTAATGGGAAGCAGGTAATCAGAGAAGCAGTCACTCTTAAATTTTAAAACCTGTTCTGGCTTAAAATTTTCACTTATACTACTTCTTTAATGAAGGAGTCTGATTTTCAACTATATTAGGCTTTGGGGGAAATTATGGTGTTCCAAAGAAAATGTTAATGCTCTGTCAAGACTCTGAGCACTCCCAAACTGAAAATATATTAGTTGAACATGGAATTATGTCAACATTTTCATTACAAATGGAGCTGTGGTGCTTTGCAGCACTTCTCAAGTGACCGCCTGATACTTTTGCTCCCTTTCAGTGAAGTGTGGGATCAAGCTTCATCTCCCATGATTGTTCCCATTCCTTCTTGATGGCAAATGGAGATGTGTCATCAGAGGTCCTTGTCATGACACATCATGGGAGATGAGTTCCCTCTTTTGAGTGAGGTACTGTGACTGTAGGTTCTTTGAGACACAAATATCAAAGAAGTTGTATGGCTTTTTGTCAAATTCTCTTAGTTGTTTTTCGTAAATAATCCTGATTTTCTCACCAGCTTTCTCAAAGATTCGTACTTAATCATGTCAGAGTATCTGTGTGATACACCTGTGTCTATCTGCCAGCAACAGTATGGAAATCCACCTTGTAAAGTTCCAAGATGCAGTTCCTTCTGCTTTTATGAACTCCTCGTTACAGCTTAGTCTGGTCCTCAGTAAAAGCCACATGCTTGTAAGTGCAGCCTGTGAATGAGGAATGGCTCACATTTTTTGGCTAACTCTCAGCAGGTAGTCTCCAGAGTCCAATAGGGCTGAAGACTTGTGGGCTCTTGCACACATCAGGAGATTAATCTTCCTAGGTATACAAATTGGGACCAACAGCCTTTGGTGAGAGCCTTTGGGGTCCTTGTGCTCTTTCTACAGTTACTCTATGTAACCAGATCCTCAGCTGGGCTATTCATAGTCATGTCATTGACAGTAGTGTCCTTTGACCTTAATAATCTACTGAATTACTTGTTGAAGCAAGGCCAAAAAAGCAGTGAGTTACATGATTTATGCTTGGTCATTACAGAAGGGTCTCCTAATAAGCAGGAAGAGCAAGACTCTTCCTGGTATTATTTCCTTTAAGAGCAGTGAAGTTGCAGCAGGGACTTTGGCCCATGGCTTTTACTTCCAGGGGACATGGAAAAGTTGTTTGCATTTGCTTTTAATATTTGTTTAACAGATAACTTTGTCCAGGGGAGCCCCAATCTCACAGTCAGTGCATGCACAGACTTAACATTTCTGTTTTACAGAACAGCAGCAGGCTCTTAAGAGCCATTTTATAGCTAGAATGGAAGCTTTAGGGGTGGAATACAACTTTCATTATAAAGATCCTTTTACAGTGATTCATTATTTTCTCATAGACACATCCTTGGTGACATATTTTTTCATGTCTGATCTCTATCCAGATACTATATTTTTGAAGAAAGAATAAACACTTATGCAAAATCTGCCCAATCATCTTTCTTGTCTCTATGCCTAAAAAAGAAATTCTCTACGTGCTCCAGTCCAAACGTTTGAGTTGTCATAACTTACCTACAACTCCAAATTTTTTCTTTAAATACAGCTTGTTTTGAAAACCACACTCTGATCTCAAGGATTCTCTGCACCTGCAGAGATGATCATGGGCACTCCGGAAATTCTGTGCTGCAGAACTTACTTCTCGTATACACTATTTGGACTGCTCTTACTTTTCTTGTTAGATCTTGACAGGGTTATCTAGCCATGTAGCTGGTTGTGAGTTATGAATATTTGACAGATGAAGTTGCTGTTTACAAAAACCAGTGGATTTTCTGAGAAAGTCTAGGAGCTTGTGAAATATTGTGTCTCTTCTCCTCCTGAGCAAAAACTTATTGTATAGCCATAAATGCAGGACTGCAATGAAGAAATCCCATCGACAGCAGCCTGTGAACATTGCTATGATCTTTCAGGTGGTATTTTTCAGATTTCAAATTATTTTCTTGTATCCTGCAGGGGATGGGGAAAGCTGGCACCAACCGTGCCCTGGACTGCGGCTCTGGGATAGGTCGTATAAGTAAGCATGTTCTGCTACCAGTTTTCAAGAGTGTGGAATTGGTGGATATGATGGAGAATTTCCTGGCTGAGGTCCCGAACTACCTGCAGGGCAAGGAGGACAGAGTAGAGATGTATTATTGCAAAAGCCTCCAGGAATTCACTCCAGCCCCACAAAGATACGATGTCATCTGGATTCAGTGGGTTTCAGGTTAGTTCAGCATGATTCATCCAGCCCTCAGAGAACTATACAGCCTATGCTAAAGTTTATGTTAAAAGAATGGTGCATCTGTAGAAGGACATTCTCAGATATTTGGGACTGCTTCCTACAATCTCACAAGAGATTTCTGAGAGTTCTCCCCACCCACACGTACACTAAAAAATAAAGTTGTTTGCATTCAGGTCACGTTCTGGAGGAAGCTACATGTTCTTTGAG
>JAUNZM010003036.1:0-19263 GCA_033459285.1 Clamator glandarius
AGTCCGGGGGGGGCCCGAGACAGCGAGACCTGAGGGGGAGAGGGGGGGTCGGGGGGGTATGGGGGGACATGGGGGGGTCAGAGGGAGAAACCGAGTCCGGGGGAGCCCGGGACAGCGAGACCTGAGGGGAGGGGGGGGGTCAGGGGGGGTATGGGGGACATGGGGGGGTCAGAGGGAGAACCCGAGTCCGGGAGGGGCCCGGGACAGCGAGACTTGAGGGGGAGAGGGGGGGTCAGGGGGGGTATGGGGGACATGGGGGGGGTCAGAGGGAGAACCCGAGTCCGGGAGGGGCCGGGACAGCGAGACCTGAGGGGGAGAGGGGGGTCGGGGGGGTATGGGGGACATGGGGGGTCAGAGGGAGACCGAATCCGGGGGAGCCCGGGACAGCGAGACTTGAGGGGGAGAGGGGGGGTCAGGGGGGGTATGGGGGACATGGGGGGGTCAGGGGGAGAACCTGAGTCCGGGGGGGGCCCGGGACAGCGAGACCTGAGGGGAGGGGGGCACGGGGGGGGGTGTCAGGGGAACATGGAAGGGGTTCGGGGGAGCGGGCAATGGTAGGGAGGGGTGGCGATGGGACAGGGAAAACGGGGTTCCCGGGGGGTCCCCACCTGCACGAAGACTCGCCCCCCCGCAGGCACCGCTGGGGGTCCGGGCGCGGGGGGGAACGTGGGGTCTGCAGCCACGTCCAGGCGGAGCCGGGGGAGGCACTGGGGGGGGGGGGGGGGGGGGCAGCTGCCGGTGTCCCAGCGCCCCCAGTGCCCCCCAGTCACCCCCAGTGCCTCCTAGTGCCTCCCAGTCACCTCCAGCGCCCCCAGTGCCCCTAGTGCTCCCCTACTGAACGCCCCCAGTGCACCCCCAATGCCCCCAGTGGCCCCCAATGCCCCACCAGTGCTCCCAATGCCTCCCCCCCATTGCCACCACAGTCACCCCCCCCCCGCAGGTGACACCCGAGCACTCCCAGTTCCCCCAGTGCACCCACAATACTCCCAGTATGTGTCCCACCAGTGTTCCCAGTTACGCCCCCCCTACATCCATCCCAGCATTCCCAATTCCCCCCAGTCCATCCCTCCCGGTTTCCCTTAGTGCCCATTCCCTTTCATCCCAGTGCTCCCAGTTCCTCCCAGTTCCCTCCCAGTGTGCGCCCCCCCCCCAACCATCCCAGCGCTCCCAGTTGCTCCCAGTGCCCTCCACTCACCCCAGGCTGGTCCCCGCTGCAGCGCGGTCTGGGGGTGTTCAGGGTTCCCCCCGGGTCCCCGCTGTCACCCCATGGCCAGCCTGGGGGGGGCCCTGAGGGGAGCGACACTTCTGGGAGACCCCCAGATCCCCATTTGTCCCCTGTCCCATCCCCCAACACCCAGGAATTCCCCTCGTCCCCTGCCCCCCCCCACCCTGTCCCCCCCAACACCCCTATTTGTCCCCTGTCCCCCCTCTTATTCCCTGCACCCCCCAGGACCCCTCCTTGTCCCCCCCTGTCCCCTGTCTCCCCTGTACCTGCAGGGCCACCCCCAGGCAGCAGCAGCAGGAGGAGGAGGGGGCTCCATCGTGGCGCCATCGGGGCCCCCCGTGTCTCCCCAGTGTCCCCAGTGCCGCCCCCGCTCCCACGTGCCCCCCCCCTCCGAGGCCATCGGCCAGACTGGGGTGCGGGGGTGTCACCGGGGGGGCCCCAGCTGTCACCATATCCCCAGTGTCCCCAATAACCCCGTGTCCCCCGATGTCCTCAGTGTTCCCTCTGTGTCCCCAAAATCCCTGTGTTCCCTCATGCCCCTAATGTCCCAGTGTTACCCGTGTCTGCAGTCCCCCCATGTCCCCAATGCTCCCTCTGTGTCCCCAGTGTCCCCCCCACTCCTACAATTCCCTCGTGTCCCCCCATGTCCCCAGTGTCACCTGTGTCTGATGATGTCCCCCACCCTCGTGCTGTGTCCCCATGTGTCCCCAATGCCCCTTTGACCCCAGTGTCCCCCACACCCCTACAGTTCCCTCATGTCCCCAATCTCCCCTCGTGTCACCAGTGTCCCCCATGCCCCCCCCCCCCCCCCCCCCCCCCCGTTCTCCCTCCCACCCACACGTGTCTCCTCCCTCCAAGGCCACTGGTGACACTGCCTGGCCTTGGGCTCTAGTGACGTCACCAGGAAGGGGCCCCATCACCTCCGTGTCCCCAAGGTCCCCGTTGTCCCCAGTGCCTTCCAATGTTCCCCCCACAACATCCCTCAAGCCCTCTGGTTTGCTTCAATGTCCCTATGTCCCCAAATGTCCCCCCCAACATCTTCCCATGTCCTGATGTCTCATGTCCCCAATGCCCCCCGTGTCCTCGGTGTCCCCACTGTCCCTATGCCCCCACCCCATGTCCCCAGCATCGTCACCTCCCCCCAGGACCCCCCCCCATCCCTGTCCCCCATGTCCCCATCTTCCACCTCCGTGTCCCTGTCCCTCCATCCACAATGTCCCCAATGTCCTCTTGTCCCCATCCCTAGAGCCTGACACCGACGCGGCCCCTGGGGTTGCACATGCTCATTTATAATAATAATAATAATAACAATAATAATAATTAATGATGACAATGATAAAGAGGGGGGAGCTGCCGCCCGCATCCACAATGCACTAAAACTGCACCTGCTGCCACCCTGAGGGCACGAGGGGACACGAGGGTCCCCATGGTGGCCCCCGCGCCAGGCCCTGATTGTCACTGGGGGGCCTTGTGCTGGCCCCGTGTCCCTCTGTGTCACCTCCCGGTGACATATCCCCACATCGTCCCTCTGGGTCCGTGTGTCCCCACGCCATCCATTGCAGCCCAGCCACACGTCCCCACACTGTGTCCCCACACCATCCCGGTGACAGGGCACCATGTTGTCCCCGTGTCACATCCCAGGGACGTGTCCCCACGTTGTCCCTGCGATGTGTCTCTGTCACATCTGTGCTGTGTCCCTGGATCACGTTCCTGAGCCACTGTTCTGCGCCACCGTGTCCCTCGTGTCACTTTCCCGTGTCCTTTGTGTCACATTCCCACCTCTCCATGGCATCTCTCCGTGTCCGTCGTATCACATTCCCATGTCTTGGTGTCACCTCTCCGTGTCCCTCGTGTCACATTCCCATCTCTCCGTGTCCATCGTGTCACATTCCCATCTCTCCATGGCATCTCTCTGTGTCCGCTGTATCACATTCCCGTGTCTTGGTGTCACCTCTCCATGTCCCTCGTGTCACATTCCCACCTCTCCATGGCATCTCTCCGTGTCCGTCGTATCACATTCCCATGTCTTGGTGTCACCTCTCCGTGTCACTCGTGTCACATTCCCATCTCTCCGTGCCACCTCTCCATGTCCCTTGTCACATTCCCATCTCTCCATGCCACTGCCGTGTCCCTCCTGTCACATTCCCATCTCTCCATGTCCCTCGTGTCACATTCCCATCTCTCCATGGCATCTCTCCGTGTCCGTCGTGTCACATTCCCATCTCTCTGTGCCGCCTCTTCGTGTCCCTCGTGTCACACTCCCATCTCTCCATGCCACTTCTTTGTATCCCTCATGTCACATTCCCATCTCTCCGTGTCCCTCGTGCCACGTCGCCGTGTCCCCAAGGTCACCTCTCCATGTCATCCTTCGGCACCACATTCCCGTGTCACATCCTGGTGCCACCTCCGTGCTGTGTCTTCACCGTGACGTCCTTCCATGTCACCCCTGGATGTCCCTGCACTGTCCCCCTCCGCCGTGCCCCCACTCTGGGTCTGTTCCACGTCCTTGTGCCGTGTCCCCAGGTCCCACCTTTGCTCCGTGCCACCTCCACGGTCTCTCCGTGTCCCCATGCATTGTCCTCCATCCAGTCACATCCAAGTGCCACCTCCCCCTGCCACCTCCGTGCCCCCCTGTCACATCCTCGTGCCGTGTTCTCGTCACCTGCCGTGTCCGTGTCGCATCCCAGGCCCCGTCCCCATCCCTGTCCCCACTCGAGGAACCCCGCAGCAGCGTTGGGGACAGCGGAGGTGACATCCCTGAGCTCAGAGACCAAGGAGCTGCTGGCTCCACAAGGAAAACGACACACAGGCCATGCCAGGGAGGACACGGGTGTCTCCCTGCCCCGTGTTCTTAGCAGGGTGGGGACACCAGGAGAGGACACACGAGGACACAAGAGGCCCTGCTGCACCAGGACATACTGGGAAGCACCATGACGTGACATCAGGACCCACTGGGGACACGCCAAGACAAACTGGGACGTGGTGGGACAGGCCAGAAGGTGCCGTCACGTGTGGGGACACAGCAGGACGTGCTGGGGACACACTGGGACATACTGGGACACACTGGAACACCCCAGGACAGGGCCTGGGGACGCCAAAAGACGTTGGGACACGCCAAGACGCACCAGGACGCCCACGACATCGATGTCCGTGGCGGCTGCCACCACAGCAGGCGTCCCGGCCACCGCGGGCAGCCCCGGTGGCCACAGCGGGTGTCCAGGTGGCCACAGCGAGGGTCCAGGTGGGCGTCCCGGGCACAGGGAAGGCCCAGGTGGCAGCGTGGGCGGGCGGCGGGCGCTACCTGGTGAAAAAGGGCAGGTGGTGCTGGCTGAGGCCACCACCCGTGCGAGGGGACTCTGTCTTGGCCATGACGTCCTTGAACCAGGAGGCCACGTCCACCTCCAGCGTCTCGTAACGCTTGATGAAGCTGTGCTCCTGCGGGGATGGGACGGGTAAGCAGAGGGGACATGGGGACACACGGAGAGGGACGTGGGGGCACAGGGAGATGGACACGAGCATCAGGACATGGATATGGGCACCAGGACATGGAGACGGGGACACAAGGAGAGGGACATGGGAGGACAGGGAGATGGACACGAGCATTAGGACATGGATATGGGCACACGGGGACACAAGGAGAGGGATGTGGGAGCACAGGGAGATGGATACGAGCATTAGGACATGGATATGGGCACCAGGACGTGGAGATGGGGACACGGGGACACAAGGAGAGGGACATGGGAAGACAGGGAGATGGACACGAGCATCAGGACATGGATATGGGCACTAGGACATGGAGATGGGGACACAGGGACACAAGGAGAGGGACGTGGGAGCACAGGGAGATGGATGAGAACATCAGGACATGGATATGGGCACGAGGACATGGAGATAGGGACGTGAGGACACAGGGAGATGGACAGGAGCATCAGGACATGGAGATGGGGACACATGGACACGGGAGGACAGGGAGATGGGGACCTTCTCTGGGGACATGTGTGACAAGGACAGGGATGAGGACCCTCTCTGGGGACACATGTGACAAGGACACACGACAAGGCCACGTCCCACGCTCACCAGTAACTTGTTGTACTTTGGTCTCTTCCTGTGGTCCTTGGTGAGGCTGTGGAGAAGGGAGGGATGAGCACAGAGAGGCCACCGCAGGGACGTGTCCCTGTCTCCATGCAGCTCATCCCTGTCACCCACCAGTCCCGGACGAAGGCCTGGAAGTCCCCGGAGAAGCCCATGGCTGGAGGCAGCAGGGGAGGGTCCTCCTGAAGAACCTTCGTCAGCACCTCGAAATCCGTCTTGCAGTTCTGGTATGGGAACTGCCCCGTGGCCAGCTCCACCTGGGGACACACGGTGACAGGAGTGTCATCAGGGGCACAGGGGACACAGGGGGAGCAGGAGAGGCGGGTGAGGATTGCAGGGACATGCAGGGGCATTGTGGGGACAGGCCGGCTCACCAGGGAGATGCCAAGGCTCCAGACGTCGGCACGGATGTCGTAGTCGGGCTTGGTGGGGTCGGGGGGGTCGATGCGCTCGGGCTGGGGGGGCAGAAGGGGCTGAGGGCATCGTGGGGGAAGGGGCCCCCAGCACCCACTCTGTGGGGTGCAGGACCCCCAGCACCCGCCCTAATAGGGTGCAGGACCCCCAGCACCCAGGGACCCCCCAGCACCCACCCTATGGGATGCAGGACTCCCAGAACCCAGGGACCCCCAAACCCACCCCGTGGGGTACAGGACCCACAGCATCCAAGGACCCCAGCACCCACCTCTGAGGCACAGCCCTCCACAGTCCTGAGGGACATCCAGCACCCCCAGCCCCATCTCTGGGGTGCAGCCCCCGATAGATCCCCAGCTCCCATTTCTGGGCTGCAGCCCCCTCAGCCCCCAGAGAACCCCAGGTCCCAGTTCTAGGGTGCAGCCCCCAGAGATCCCCAGCTCTCACTTCTGGGGTGCAGCCCCCTAGCTCCCCGTTCTGGGGTGCAGCCCCCCCGGGTGCTCACGGCCATGTAGGCGGCGCAGCCGGCACTGCGGGTCTTGGCTTTGGAGTCAACGAGACGGCCACTGATGCCGAAGTCGCAGAGCTTGACCTGGCCCCGCTCGTCCAGGAGGATGTTGGAGGGCTTGACGTCGCGGTGGATCACCCCGTGCTTCTCCTTCAGGTAGAAGAGGGCCTTGACGATCTGCGGGGAGGGGCGTCAGCGCTGGTGTCCCCCCCCTTCTCCGGGACCCTTCCCCGTGTCCCCAGATGTCCCTGAGCATCCCGGCCCCGCTCACCGCCACCGTCATCTTGCCCAGAATGCGCTCAGGGATGGGGCCCTGGATGCGCTTCTTTAGCTTCTCGGCGCAGGTGCCCATCAGCTCCATGGCGATGAAGACGTCGGTCTGGGGAAGAAGAGAAAGGCTCGGTGGGGAAGAGGAGGAAGCTCGGTGAAGAAGAGCAGGGAAGCTTGGGGGAGAAGAGGGATCTGGATCTGGGATCCAGCTGCCAGGAAGGGGTTCTTGTGCCGGACATGACAAGGACTCACGTTTGTGATGAAGGTGCCGAAGCACTGGACGATGTAGGGGCAGTCGTGGCTCTTGAGGACCACGTCCAGGTCCATCAGGATCCTCTTGTTCTCCTCCCGGTTCCCTGAGCGACGCATTTGCTGGGGAGGGGGGTGCAAAAAAAGGTGAGGAGGGGGCGCTCAGGGCTGGATCCCGGTGAAGGGGGGTGGATCCCATCCCCGAGGTCCCCCACCTTGACGGCGATGACGTGGCCCGTCTTGCGGAACCGCATCTTCCAGACCTGCCCACACGTCCCACTGCCGATCTCCCCCAGGTTCTCCAGGTCGTTTATCTCCGCCTGGTAGCGCTGGGGGGGGCGAGGAAAGGGGGGGGTCAGTGAGCTCGGGGTCCTCTGGTGTGGCCCCCACCATGAGCCCGCCGGAACTCACCTGCCCCCCCACAGTCAGGTAACCCGTCTGCTTCATGATCTCCTGCAGCTTCTGGTCGATCTCAATGCTGGGAAGGGAGGAGAAGGGCTTGGGCCAACAGGATCCTCCAGCTGGGCCAAGCAGAGCGTGGGATCCCCCAATCTCCAGCCAAGCGGAGCACGAGATTCCCTGATCTGGGATCCCCTCAATCTCGGGGGACCTCGATTTGGGATCCCCTGATCCTGAGCCAAGCGAAGCACGGGATCCCCTGATTTGGGATCCCCCAATCCTAGGCCAAGCAGAGTGCGGGATCCCCCGATTTGGGATCCCCTGATCCTGGACCAAGTGGAGCGCGGGATCCCTTGATTTAGGATCCCCTGAACCTGAGCCAAGAGGAGTGAGGGGGGAACTCGGGGGGTCCCAGGGGGTGCAGGGTGGGGGTGTCTCTCACCTCTCAACGCTGCGCGGCACCAGGAAGGGGGGCGGGGGCAGCCCCAACATCTGTCGGGGGCGGGAGGGGGGTGGCGGGGGCGGGGGGCCCTCGGGGAGCACCGCGCGGCCCCCCCCCCTCGCTCACTAGAGGCAGCTGCAGCGCTGGGTGGGGGGAGAAGAGAGAGATCGTCAGCCCCCCCCCAGGTCCCTACGCCCCCCCCAGAACAGAGGAGGGGGCAGAGAGATGCCCATGGCCCCCCTTAAACCCTGCCACGCCCCCCAGAGTGAAGGGGGCACAGAGACACCCCACACACAGTCCCACAAACAAGGCAGGGGCACGGAGACAACCCCCTCACCCCCCCCAGAAACTGGAGGGGGACACAGAGAGACCCCCCCCCCCCCGCCCCCAGGCGCCATCAACAACCCAAAACTGATTGGGGGGCACAGAGACTCCCCACAGCCCCCCAAAAACTGGAGAGGGACACGGGGAGACCCCACTCAGCCCCCATCAACACCCCAAAACTGATGGGGGAGGCACAGAGAGCCCCACATCCTCCCCCAAACCAAGGGGGGGCACAGAGAGACCCCATCAGCCACCCCCAGGTGAAGGAGGGGGGCACCGAGACCCCCTTCCTGCTGCCTTTTTACCATTCCTACTCGTTTTTACTCCACTTTTGCCCCTTTTTACCCCGTTTTTACCCCCATTTGCCCCCAGCCCCCCAAGTCGCCCCCCCATGCGGAGCCGCGGCCGCATGCGCCGCCGGGCCTCACTCCATGCGACAGGCAGCCACGCGAGGGTTGAGGGGGACACATTCCGAGGGGAGGGGGAACACTGACGAGGGGGGGGACACATTCGGGGTGGGGAACAGGGACAAGGAGGGGAACAATGATGGGGTGGGGGAGCCAATGGGAAAAAGCTGCTGAGTGGGGAAACTGAGGCACGGGGTGGGATTAATGGGAGGGGGGAATCTACTGCAGGGGATGGAGGGGGACGCAGGGGTGTCCCCAAGGAGGGGGGGAGACATGGGGGGGTTCAGCGAGGTGTGTTAGAAGTTGGGGGGGAGTAAATCCAAGCGGCGATGAGGTGGTACCTGCTCGCTGGGACGGAGCGGGAGCGGGACTAAGGGTGATGACGATAACTGGATTTGGGGAGGGGGGGTTTGGGGGGGACGGGGGGGGCAAGGTAGGGGAGAAAATAACAAAATGGGGGGAAAAGGGGGAAAAAAAGGTCATCAACAGAAAGAAAAACACCATAAATCACAGCAGGAACCGATTTGGGGGAGGGAATGAACTTAAAATGGGAGGAGAATTGGGGGGGCAAATGAAGGGGTGAAAGGGAGGGGAGGGGGCAAATAGGGGGCGGGGAGGGACAAATGGGGGGTGAGGGGGGGCCCCGGCCTGGGAAATCCAGGGTGAAGCCTGGGAAAAGGGCGGGGGGATCGGTGATGGGGGAGATCTTGTGCCCCACCCCATAAAAGTCCTACCTGGGCGGGGGTGGGGGACCCCCAAAGCGGCTCCTTGGGGGGCCCTAAACTCCAGTGAATCCAGTAACCCACCCAGTTCACCCAGTAACGTCCCCCCCCCATTTCACCCAGTAAAGACCCCCCAGACCCCATAAACCAGCCTCAAGTGCCCCTCCAGAAGCCCCAATTGCCCTTCAGTGTCCCTAAACCACCCCAAACTGCCCCCCAACCCCTCTAAACCACCCCAAACTGCCCCCCAACCCCTCAAAACCAGCCCTAACTGCCCCCCAACACCTCTAAACTGGCCCCAATCACCCCCAAATACCCTTAAAACACACTTAATTACCCTGAAATACCCCTAAGAGACCCGAACTGCCCCTAAACCAGACCAAATTGCCCTCAACCCCTCTGAATCTGCCCCAACTGCCCCCCAACACCACTAAACCAGCTCCAATTGCCCACTCAAGCCCCTAAACCAGCCCCTATTACCCCCCAACACCCTTAAACCAGCCCCAATTGCCCCTCAAGCTCTCTAAAGCAGCTCAATATGCTCAAAACACCCTTAATTGCCCCATAACATCCCTAAGAGCCCCTCAAGGCCACTAAAACCATCCCAAATTGCCCCAAATATCCTTAAAAAAACTTAATTGCCCCTAAATACCCTCATGACACCCTTAATTACCCTGCAACACTCCTAAGAGCCCCCAAACCAGCCCAAATTGCCCCTCAATGCCACCTAAACCACCTCAAATTGGCCTCAACACCCCAAATCCAGCCCAAATTACACCCTAACCCCTCTAAATCCGTCCTGACTCCCCCCAAATCAACCCAAATTGCCCCCAACACCCCTAAACCATCCCAAACGATCTCCTGCCCCCTGAAACCAGCCCAAACTGCCCCCAGCACCTCTGAATCAGCCCCAGTTACCCTCAAAGACCCTTCAGAGACCCTTAATTGCCCCAGAACACCCCTAAGAGCCCCCAATCTGCCCCTCAATGTCCCCTAAACCATCCCAAATTGCCCCCAACACCCTTAACCACCCAGAATTGACCCCTATCCCCTGAAACCAGCTCCAACTGCCCACAGCACCTCTGAATCAGCCCCAATTACCCCCAAAGACCCCTCAGACACCCTTAATTGCCCCGCATCTATCCCAATGGCCCTAAACCAGCGCCCCCCCGCCCTGCCCCTCAGGCCGCGCCTTACTAGGCCGGGCCCGGGCCGGGCTGATGTCGAGGTTGAGGTCGATGCGGCGGCGGGCCTCGCGGTTCTCCTGCTTGAGCTTGGCCTCCAGGCGGGAGAGCTTCTGCTCCAGCGAGGACGCCGCCATCTTCGCCGCCGCCGCCGCGCAGCCAGAAAGCACAAACACCGCCCTGCGCATGCGCCGCGCGACGAGCCTTTGCGGCCACCGTCGGCCACCGTACAGCGAGCTTCGCCGAGGGGTTTTCAGGCCGCCGCGGGCCACCGTAACGCGCGCAGCGCGCTTCGCTGGAGGGTTTTACGGCCGCCGCCAGCCACCGTACTGCGCGCAGCGTGTTGCCGTTGAGCCTTTCTGGCCATCACCAGCCACCGTACTGCGCGCAACGCTGTTTAGGGCCCCTGCCGGCCGCCGTAGCGCTCAAGAAGGCGCTGCGCTGCGGAGCTTTGTGGGCGCCGTCGGCCACCGTAGCGCCCACTGTGGCATATTGGGGACCCCCCAAAGACACCCACGGGGGGCTATTGGGGGAAAGGAGGGGGGGGGCTACAAAGGGAGCGGGGACTCCCAGCAAGGGGGGGGGCACCCCACGTGACCTCAACCCCCCCAAAATAGGGCGCGACCCCTCCAACAGCCCCTCAACACCCCTGCCCCCCCCGCACCCACCTGAATTGGGGGGCACCCCCCAAAAAAAAGTGCAGCCCCCTCCTAGGGGAGAAAAAAAATCTTTTTTTTTCTGTTTTTTCCAAGTTTTATTTAAAAAAACCCCAAAACAAGCCAGGCCCAGGGAAGGGGGGAGGAGCACAGACCACCATGGGGGGGGGAGGGGAGGCCCCTCCTTGTAGCAAAAGGGGGGGACGCCCCCCCAGTTTGGGTGAGAATGGGGTGGGGGGGGCACAGGCTGGGGCAGGTTAAAACATCTCTGGGCAAAGCCCCCCAACCCAACCCATCCCCCACAGTAAAAATCCCCCCCTCCCGAAGAAAAAGGGGGGCCCCCCCAAAAGAGGGTGAACCCCCCTCGAAGAGGGTGAAACCCCCCCCAAAAGAGGGGTGACCCCCTCAAAGAGATGGGTGACCCCCCTCCTAAGGAGAACGCCTCCCCCAAAAAGAGGGGAGCCCCCAAAAGAGGGGGTGGACCCCTTCAAAGGGAGCCCCACCCCTTCTAGGGGTGAACCCCCCAAAAAGAGGCTCCTCCCCAACAGTGGTGACCCCCTAAAAAGGGGGTGACCCCCCAAAAGAAAGGGGCACCCCTCAAAAGAGGGGGTGACCCCTAAAGAAAGGGGCACCCCCAAACAGCAAGGCCACCCCACAAAAAAGGGGAGGCCCCCCAAAAGAGAGGCACCCCTAACAACACCAACACCCCTTCCCACAATAGCCGACACCCCAAAAAGTGGGTTTATCCCCCAAAAGAGGGGCAGCTCCCCCCAAAACAGCTGAGACACCCCCCTAAAAGTGGGGGGGCACTCCAAAAGCGAGCCCCCCCTTCACCCCCCAAAGTCTCTGTTGGCTGCAGCCAGGGGGGCTGCAATTGGGGGTCACAAAGGGGGGGGACCCTCCCGGATACCGGGGTGCCCCCCCGTTTTTAATGTGGGGGGGGGGCTATGATGCTGGGGGGCCCCCCTTTTGTTTTTTGGGGTGCACTCAGGCCGGGAAGGGCTCCGGGGGGGGCTCGTCCTCCTGGAAGTGGCTGCGTTGGAGCAGTTTGACGTGATACTCGTAGATCTTGAGCGCGGGACCCAGGCGGATCGAGAGCCCCGTGAGCACGTCCGCTCGCTGCATCAGCAGCAGAGACTTCCCGTCGATCTCCTGGGTGGGGAGAAGGGGATTTGGGGGGGTCCTGGGGGTTGGGGGGCACCCCTGGGGTTGGGAAGAGACACTCTAGGGTGGAGGATGGGGATGAAAAAGGGGACAAGGCTGGGGATAGGGGGCACTGGAGGTGTGTATCTGGGGTTGAGTGGGGAGCCAGGGATTAGGGGGGCTCCTGGAATTGAGAGGGGACCCCAAGGTGGTGGGAGGTAGGAACTGGGAGGTGGCCATGGGGCAGCTGAGGTGGAGGGGCACTTGGGGACATCGTGGAGGACATTAGAGGGAGTCACCCATATGGCCCTGGGGACACTGTGGGGACAGGGGTACACTTGAGGGGACACCCTTGAGGACAGGGACACTGATGGGAACACCACAGGGACTTGGGGACACTCTGGAGGACAGGGGGACACCCCAGAGGACACTGGGGACATCAGAGTGGGGTCACCCATGTGCACGGTGCCAGCAGAGATAGCCCTGGGGATACTGTGGGGACACAGATGGGGACACCCTTGAGGACAGGGACACGGATGGGGTCACCTCGGGGACTTAGGGACACCCTGGAGGAGAGGGGGACACCCTTGGGGGCACTGGGGACATGAGAGTGGGCTCACGCACGAGAATGGTGGTGGAGACAGCGTCAACAGTGACAGCCCTGGGGACACGGGGGGACACCTTGGGGACAGGGGGACACCCTTGGGGACACCTTGGGGACAGGGTCACCCTTGGGGACACCGGATGGGACACCGGGAGGACATCAGAGTGGGGTCAGCCATGAGGATGGTGGTAGGGACAGTGTCAACAGCAAGAGTCCCAGGGATAGGGGGGTGACATGGGGAGGGAGGAAACACGAGGACACGGGGACAGGGGTGTGACAGGTCCCCACCTGCTCCTGGAAGGCGCTGGCCTGCTCGGCGAAACCGGCCTCGGTGAAATATTCCACCACGTCCCGCACAGACCAGGCCACGGGGTCAGCCACCTTGTCCTTCTTGCCAGGGCTGGGACAGTGGGGACAGTGTCACGGGGGCTTGGGGATACCAGGAGGGGAGGGGTGGAAACACAGAGATGTGGGACCCCCCCCCCCAAGACTCACGTGCAGCCGAACGGGGGCCCCTCGGTGGCCTGGGGGCCAGGGCGGCCAGGGGACAGCGGCACTGAGGGCTCTGCGCCTGCCAGCGCAGGGGACACTGTGGGGACAGGGAGGTCAGAGACCCACGGACCCTCCGAGCTGGTCACAGACCCCCAAAACTGACACACACACCTCCCTGAACTGACCCACAGACCCCAAAACTGACCCCCCCAAACTGACCCCCCCCAAATGACCCACAGACCCCTGAACTGACACCCCCAAACGGACCCACAGACGGCCCCGCCCCCAGAGTGTCCCCAGCCCCTACAAATGCCCCAAACTGACTCCCCCAGTACCCAATATTGCCCCCCCCCAAACTGTCCCCCCAGTACCCGGGAGGGTCACCTGCTCGGTCGGGCTGCCCGAACCCCCCCTCTTTTTTGGGGGGGCCCAGGTGCTGGCAGGCGCTCTCCCCCGGCGAACACGCCTTGGGCTGGGGGGGCCGCTCAGGGGGGGGCTGCCCAGGGTGGGGGGCCCGAAGCTGGGGGCCCCCTCCCCTCCCCTCGCCGTTCAGTTGCCGGGGAGGAGGGGCCCCCCCATCTTCCGAGGCCTCCGAGCCCGTCCCATCTTCATCCTCATCCTCATCTTCCTCCTCATCATCCTCCTCCTCCCGGGCCGGGACCTCGGTGCTGCCACGGGGGGGCTGGGGAGGGAGCAATGAGGA
Source organism: Clamator glandarius (assembly GCA_033459285.1). Classification (NCBI taxonomy): domain Eukaryota; kingdom Metazoa; phylum Chordata; class Aves; order Cuculiformes; family Cuculidae; genus Clamator; species Clamator glandarius. The sequence goes on from JAUNZM010003036.1 coordinate 13,832, forward strand.
TAAGGGGGGGGCTCCCAAAGCGCAGCCCCTAGTGTGTGTCCCCCCCAACCCCTCATAGCCCCCCCTCTCAGCTCCCCTGTCCCCTAAGGGGTCCCCAATATCCCTTCATGGCCCCCCCAATATCACCCCAGGGAACCCCCCTCCCCTCATGCCCCCCCAGTATCTCCCCAGGCCCTCTCAATGGCCCCCCAGGGGTCCCCAACATCCCTTCATGGCCCCCCCAGACCCCCAATATCCCCTCAGACCACACCTCGATCCCATCAGGGGTCCCCAAGACCCCTTCATAGCCCCCCCCTCATTCCCTCTCCGTCCACTTCAGCCCCTCCCAGGGTCCCCTCAGTGCTCCCCCCCTCAGTTCTCCCCCAACTCCCTTGGTCCCCTCAGCCCCCTTCTCATCTTGCCTCACCCCCCAATGTCCCCCCCCCCTCCCCGCCACCCTTGCCGGACTCCCCCACCTCCAGCACCCCCTAACCCCTCTCTCCCCCAGTGCCCCCCCCACCCTGCAGACCCTCCTGCCTCCTCACTCCCAGTGCCCCCCCCCGACCCTGCAGACCCCCCAACACCCCCGTCACCTTGCAGGCCCCCCCAGCCCCTCCTCACTCCCGGTGCCTCCCAGCCCCCCCACTCACCTCCGCCCCCCAGCCCCCAACCTCCCTGTGCCCCCTCCACCTTACAGACCCTCCTGTCCCCTGTGCCACCCCCGCCCCCCCAAACTCTCCTGCCCCCTCACTCCCTATGCCCCTGCCCCCCTGCAGACCCCCCAGGCCCCCCCTCACCCTGCAGACCCTCCTGACCCCCAAGCCCCCTGTACGCCCCCCACCTTGCAGACCCTCCTGCCACCTCCCTCCCCATGTCCCCTCACCCGCCAGACCTTTTGACCCCCCAAGCCCACCGCCCCCCCCTCCTTGCAGACCTCGCTGACTCCAGACCCCCCCCCCTCCCTCCCCGTGCCCCCCCCCGCCCTCCAGGCCCTCAACCCCTCTGTGGCCCCCCCCAGTACCCCCTCTCCCCATGCCCCCCCGACTCTGCAGTCCCCCCCTCACCTTCCTGGCCCTTCCTCCTCCTCCTCCTCCTCCTCCTCCTCCTCCTCCTCCTCGGCCCCGCTCGGCCCTGCCACCTCCTCCGAGCCTCGTCCGCTGCTCCAGCCGCTGCCCCCCCCCTCCCGCCGCCGCCCCCCCCGCTCCTCCGCCCCCTCCGTCGGGCAGCGCCGATCCCTGCAGGCGGCCCCGGGTGAGGCGCCCGTCGGCCCCGAGGAGGCCGGGGTGTGGGGGCGGCCCGGGGGGGGCCGGCGGGGGGCGGCGCGGGGGCTGCACGCGGGCGGCGTTGCGGTAGGAGATGCTGCCCTTGTAGCTGACGCGGAGCACGGCGCGTTGCTGGATCAGCTTCTCCAGCTCGGCCCGGGTCCGCTCGGGCTCCGGCCCGTGGCGCCGCCGGACCATGCGGCAGATCCGCTCCAGGTCCGGACGCGCCTTCCGCGACCGCAGCGAGTCGATGGTGTCTAAGATCCACTCCTGGTAACGAGGCGCCTCCGGGCCCGGCGGCGGCGGCCCCGCCATGGCCCCCCCCGCCTCCTCCTCCTCCTCCTCCCCCCCAGACCTCCGCCTCTTCCTCCGCCTCCTCCGCCGCCGCCGCCGCCCCCCCCCCCCCCCCCGGCACCGGCCGCCGCCGCCCGCGCCTCAAGGGGGAGTCGGAGCGGCCGCCGCCGCGCGTCCGGGGGGAGCCGCGCGCGCGCCCGCGCGGGGACACGCCCACCCAGACAGGCCACGCCCGCCGAGCCAGGCCACGCCCACCTAGTAGAAAGCCCCGCCCTTTCCCCCAGCGGACCGGTGTGTCCGGAAGCCGCGCCCGCCGAGAGAGACCACGCCCACCCCCACCCTCGCACGGCTGCGGTGGCAGTAAGCCACGCCCATCGCACGGTCGTCGTTCTCGTAGTCCACGCCCATCGCTCGAGGCCACGCCCTCTAATTAAAAGCCACGCCCGTTCCGCATTTCAACTGTAGCCATAAGCCACGCCCACGGAGAGAGGCCACGCTCACTCCCGCCTGGAAGCCGCAAGCGGAAGCCCCGCCCGTTAACATAAAGCCACGCCCAGCGAGTTAAACCACGCCCACCGCCTGGATGAGCCGCCCATAGACCACGCCTCCTCCGCCTGGCCACTCCCACAGAGCCAGCTCCAGGCCACGCCCACCACGTGATGCCACGCCCCCTCAACGATCCCGCCCAGAGGCCACGCCCCCGCCCCCCAACCCCAAGCCCCCCCCGAAACTCAACCTCCCCACTCAACCCACCTCCCTCCCCTAATCCAGGCACCCCAAAGCCATGTCCCCCCAAACCCAAGACCCTCCCCAAATCCAGGCCCCCCCAAACCCAAGACCCCCCCAAACCCAAGACCCTCCCCAAATCCAGGCCCCCCCAAACCCAAGACCCCCCCAAACTGAGGCTTCCTGAAAACCCACAACCCCCCAAAACCCACGAGCCCCCCTGAAAACCCACAACTGACCCCAATACCCCCCCATGATCCCCCTCCACTTCCTCAAACCCCCCGCCAACCCCTGGATTCCAAGGACACTCCTAGATTTTAGAGCCTCTCCCAAATTTCCCATCACCCCCCCCTCCAAATTTTGAAAGTCGGGTAATTTTAATGAAAATTTAATGGTTTTGACTCAAATCTTTACAATGGTGGGGGTTGGGGCCCCCACGGGGTTTTGGGGACCCCCTATGTCATGAGGAGCCCCCAGGCGCCCTCCCCCAGTGCTCTGGGGCTAAAAATGTGTTAAAGGGGGGAGGAAATCCTTAATTACCCCCCTGAATTACCCCGGGGGGGTTTTGCTCCCCCCCTTGATTTTGGGGCCCCCCCAGATGTCAGCGAATGGGACCCCCATGCTTCTTCACTGGCTGCTTCCACCTGCAGGACCCCCCACCCCCAGAGCACCCTCAAAATCGGGGGGGGCAGGGACACCTTAATAGCGCCCTGAACCCCCCCTGGGACCCCTCAGACCACCCCCCAGGACCCAAAACACCCCCCCCAATCCCCCCCAAAACCCCCTTCTGGGACCCCAACTCCCCACATGAGTCCCCCAAATTCCCCACCCCCTCCAAATCCCCCCCAGGAACCCCCCAAATCCCCTTCCAGGACCCTCCAAACCCCCCAGTTCTCTCAGTCTCTCTCCCAATCCCTCTCCCAGTACCCCCAGTCTTTCCCCAGTCCCTCTCCCAGTACCCCCAGTCCCTCTCCCAATCCCTCTCCCAGTACCCCCAGTCCCTCTCCCAATCCCTCTCCCAGTACCCCCCAGTCCCTCTCCCAATCCCTCTCCCAGTATCCCCAGTCCCTCTCCCAATCCCTCTCCCAGTACCCCCAGTCCCTCTCCCAATCCCTCTCCCAGTACCCCCCAGTCCCTCTCCCAATCCCTCTCCCAGTACCCCCAGTCCCTCTCCCAATCCCTCTCCCAGTACCCCCAGTCCCTCTCCCAATCCCTCTCCCAGTACCCCCAGTCTTTCCCCAGTCCCTCTCCCAGTACCCCCAGTCCCTCTCCCAATCCCTCTCCCAGTATCCCCAGTCCCTCTCCCAATCCCTCTCCCAGTACCCCCAGTCCCTCTCCCAATCCCTCTCCCAGTACCCCCAGTCTTTCCCCAGTCCCTCTCCCAGTGCCTTCATTCTCTCCAAGTGCTCCCAGTCCCCCCAGTCTGTCCACCAGTGCACCCCAGTCTCTCTCCTAGTGCCCCCCAGTTCTCCCTCCCAGTTCTCCCAGTCCCCCCAGTGCTCCAACCTTGCTGAGGACGCTCTCAGGTGCCAGGTACTGGGGTACACCCAGTGCTCCCAGCTCTCGGGGTGCCCTGAGGCGGGGGGGGAAAGGGACTTTAAGGTGAATTTGGGTTTTTTTAGGGGGCACAGGGGGAGGTTGGGGTGGATTTGGGGGGTTTGGGATGCGGGTGGGACAGGGGACACCTTGGGGGGGACCTTGAGGTGCTGGAGGATGAGGAAGATGAGGATCTGATGTCACCTGTGTCCCCTCACCCTGGGGACCCCAAAGCCCCCAGTTGCACTGCCACCATCCTCCCTTCCCCCTGGGGTCCCCCCAGTGTCCCCGTCACCTTCTCCTCGTGGGGCTCCTCGCCAGCTCCTGTGTCACCATAGCCCAGGGGTCAAACTGGTCCAGACTGGGAGTGTACTGGGTGGGAACAGAGCAGCGTCACCCCGAGGGGTCCTGGGACTCCCCCAAAGGGACCCTGAGTGATGGGGGGGAACAGGGGACACCCCCAAAGGGACCCCGAGTGATGATGAGGGACAAGGGACACCCCCAAAGGGACCCTGAGTGATAGGGACAGGGGACACCCCAAAGAGACAGGGGACCCCCCCAGGTGCCCCCCAAACCCCTCTCACCGTCCTCCATATCTGGAAGCTGCTGGAGGGGGGATACAGAATGGGGGAGGGGGCATCCCCACCTCTCCCAGTATGGACCAGTAAGGCTTGAACCTCCCAGTAACTGAGTTATTGGGGGGGAGGGGGGCGAATAAACCCCCTCCCTTTCAACAGGGGAAACTGAGGCAGTGTGGATGCGGGGCCCCTCCTCAAACACCCCTGATTTTAGGGGAGGGAACACAAAAACCAGCCAAGCCCCCACTTGGGGAACCCCCAAACATACCAAGGGTTGAGGGGGGGCCTAAAGGTGGTGGGGGAGAACCCCAAGGGGGGGGAGGGGGGTGTCCCTAAGAAGGGAAGGGGGGTCCCAGGCTCCTGAGGGGGGTTCCCTAAGAGTGGAGGCTCCCCTCACTTTGCCCCCCAGTTTTGGGGCCCCCCTGCTCGTGCCCCCCCCCCGCCCTCCCCCATAGCGCAGCAGCCGCCCCAGCAGCAGCACCCACAGCAGCACCTGAACCCACAGCTCGAAGTGAAGGTCCCAGCCCCCCTCTATCCCCCGGGAGACATTGACACCACCCCCAATCCCCCTCAATACCCCTCGGTGCCCCCTCGACCCCCCAAACCCCCTAGGTGCCCAGCCCCTCAACACCCCCTCAGTGTCCCCGTGACTCCTCCCAGCACCCAACCCCCCCCCCCCCAGGTCCCCTCTCAGCCCCCCCTCCAGCCCCCCAACACCTCTCAGTGCCCCCTAAACCCCGCTTCACCCCTCAGGATCCCCCCAAACCCACGGGGACCTCCCCCTCTGCCCCAGTACCATCTCAGTCCCCCCCTGTTATTATTCTTGAAGCCGCCAGGGAAATGGGGGGGGGAAGGTGTCTAACCCCGCCCCATCTACCCCCCCCCCCCCCCCGCCAAGGGGGACCCCGGGAGCCCCGACCCACCCCCTCTAGGACCCAGGGGAGCCCCAGCTCTGCAGATGAGGCCACGCCCCCTCCTCTTAGCCCCGCCCCCTCGATCGGCCCCGCCCTTTCCATTTTCAGCTCTAGACCCGTTTTGATCCCCAAATCACCCAGTT